>OX465106.1:3002656-3012656 GCA_949987565.1 Luidia sarsii | reverse complement strand
CCCGGCAGGAGGAAAGGCGAGAGAAGCGAGAAGCCAGGCAATTTGCCTCCACGTCTGGTACACGACTGAAAGGGGGAACGCGACCCCCAACTCTGACTGCTAGGAGATTGGTGGATTTCTTGCGGGTTTCTTTCCCAAATGCAGCACCAAAAGCATTACGGGCGGAAAATGAAGAGCTTAACTATCTCAGAAATGTCTAGGGTCTGCCGCTCCGATATGAGTATAGTCCCTTTCCCAAAGGCAGGAGACATAGGTATTGGTTGGATATCGCAGGCAGGGTGGGGGAGTACACCGGTATATTAAGAATCCTTCCCTTGACTAAAAGTGCATCCGGTTGGATTCAGCGGGTGAGAGGCATTACTGGTGTTAGCTTCAGTTGCCTGCGTCTCACGGGATGGGCGAGTTGGGTTCGACTCAAACGGTGGATGTAGTGAGTCCGATTTCAGAGAAGGTATAGATCCCGATGCCTTGAGCGCAAAGATATTCGCACTTGCTCCACCGTGGCATTGTTATGGCAATGGTTGCTTGTCGATGCATGGAGGGAGTGAGTGATTTCTGATCAAAGGCGATTCCCCCACACACCCAACTGGTATCTTCCCTTCCTCCCTTGCTTTAGAAATCCCCGAACTCTGGCCGAGAGTGCATCAACGGGCCAGGACGTACCCCCCTCCCCCTTCCCATCCAAGCCACGTTGACTCTATCCTTTGCTCGCTCCCTTGTCGCTGGCTTGCATCCGTGCCATTTGCTTCTCCCAACAACGCTACACGTGTGTACTTCTTTGATGTTAAGTCACGGATAGTCACGTTCATCTTCAATTTTTTTTTGCCATTTGCTCTACCTGCTCGAATGGCGACCAATTCATTCCTTCGCCAACATCAAACCACGCAATGGTCGATCTCTTGTTTGACCACCAACCACCCCAAAGAAAAACCAGGCCCACCATGCCTTTTCATGTATAATCTCAACGAACAGTTTCGCTTGATTAAGTTTTCAGACTTTCAATGAGGGTTTGCTCTGCTTTCAGACTTTTTTTGCGGGAATTGAATTGAATCTCCGCACCCGAACCGTGTAACATTTTCCTTTCGCATCCGAAATTGAAGTCGGCCGAAGTCTTCGGGGATTAGCGGGCGGGAAACTCGACCCATCCCCGGGCTGGGGCGCTGGGGGACGGAGAGGCAGAGGAGGCGGTAGAGGGGGCATAGGAGGAGGAGGAGGAGGAGGAAGAGGAGGAGGAGGAGGAGGCGGAGGGGGAGGAGGAGGAGGAGGAGGAGGAGGAGGATGAAGAAGCAGCCGGCATGGAGGCGAGGGATAAGGTCAGAGGTCGCCGAACATTTTCGGTCAAAACCGTCTGAAGGGTTGATTAAACAACAGCATTTCGAGTTGGCTTTGAGTTACTAGGCTGTGTCCATTTGGGCGTGTTCTCTTTTCCCTTTCTCCCTTTCTCCACCCCCCCCCCACCCCTCCACCCTCTCGGCAGTCCAGCCATCAGGGCCGGACGAGGGACTGCTCTCTTTCGATAAAGTGTTTTAAGCAGGAAAAGGGGAACCGACCTGGTCCGGAGGAAATACGTTTTCCATTTCCTCGGCCCGGGCTGATTCTGCCCCGTCCACGTATTGATCACGCCAAAGGTTGGGTAGAATTTCAAAGCCTGCTTATTGATTCGGCATCTCGTTGGAATGCAAGACGGATCCGAGTGGGGGGGGGGGGGTTGTTGGGACCGCCAGGGAGCAAGAGTACAGGCACTGCCACAGGTTGTTCAGGGGGAGTGAAGGGAAGATGGGTGGGGAGAGGGAGAGGGGGAGGGAGAGGGAGAGGGGGAGGGAGAGAGAGAGGGGGGAGGGAGGGAGGGAGGGAGAAAGAGAGGGAGAGAGGGAGAAAGATAGGGAGGGAGAGAAGTGGAGAGAGAGTTTGAGAGAGAGATGGAGAAAGAGAAGAAGAGAGATGGAAGGATGTCGATAGAGGTGGAGAGAGAGGGAGGGAGGGAGAGAAGTGGAGAGAGAGGGAGGGAGAGAGAGAAATGGAGAGAGAGGTTGAGAGAGAGATGGGGAAAGAGAAGAAGAGAGAGGGAGGGATATCGATATAAAGGTGGAGAGAGGGGGAGGAAGAGAGAGAGAAAGACAGAAAGAGGGGGAGAGAGAGCGAGAGAGATAGTGGGAGAGGGAAAGAGGGGGTAGGGATAGAGAGAGAAAGAGAGAAAGAGAGAGAGTGGGGGAGGCCGGCAGAGCTTGAAAGTGCGCGCCCCGTTGAATATTGATACCGCACGAACGGTGCACACAATCCGCGGCGCTCTGATGACCTGCCCAGTGAAAATGGAGATGCACGGGAGAGATGGGGGGAAAAATGACGTTTGTTTTCGTTGCACCGCATGCATCGCAATGCCCCTCGCCCCACCGCTATATTTGCCACATTGGGAGATGCTCGGCATTTCTTCACATTCAAATGTGACTCACTGAACTGTCTCCGAGCTTGGACTACTTTCGAGGAGAACGATGGCAGACGTGTTGCAGGGGAATCCATATTAATTACCGGCAGCTCCGGTCCGAAGGTGGACGGCAACGAAAAGGCTCGGTAAAAGGGAAAACAAGGAAATACTGTAGCGCCCGCGGTATAAGGCCGTGTGCCCGAAACGGGCCTTCCAGAGCTACGGCTAGGGCTATTGTCTTCGCATCTCCAATAGTATTTCCAATAGGGGGAAGACCTAGACCTAGCTCTAGACGCCCGTTTCGCACTCAAAATGAAGATAAATGAAGATGAGTGTCGTAATTCTTCATGACTGGCAGAAAATTGTGGCGAGTTCCCCGATCCGCCTACTACTCTGTCATGATTTTATTTTTGTCCTTTTAAGAATTGTTGAAGTCTATATTTTATAATAATTCATGCTCCATAGAACAATAGCCCAAAAGGCGTGATACTCGGACCCTTTCCCCCCCCAAAAAAATAAAAACGGCTTAGGCTCAGACTCCGGCTTTGTCTTTTTTTCTTTCTTTCGTCCATTTTAGGGTACAAGGCATGGAAACGGGAGGCTTTTGAATTTGTTTTGAAATGTAATAGGCCTACTGCGTTTGGGAAAAGAAAAGGAAACCAAAGCTTCAACTTTAACAAATTAAAATCTAATCTGTGTTTGCGCCTTTTGCATAAGAGAGACGAAGCCAGAGCTTGGGCCTATAATAAGCCGGGTTTTGGCAAAGGCCATATATGACCCGGCACAGCATAATGAGGAATAACCCCCACTTTTGAGATTTTGAGATTTTCTAATGATGTGAAAGAGTATACCATCAGCTTTCAAATGATATCAAAACTATTTCCGTGTGAACTTTGTTGTAAATAGTACAGGGGGACATCGCTCGTTCATTTGGTAGCAGACACAATACAGCAGCACCATTCTAACTCCTCGAAAGCGGCCATTCAAAAAGGCAGGAACTTTACATTTTCATGAAAACAGTACACAAACACTCCCCCGAAATCCTCGGTGTTTTTTTTCAACATTTAGAGACGGATTTCGGAAAAATTCTTCGGACATAATATCCTCCAATACAATAACTTTCCGAAAAAAATAAATAATAATTAATCGAATTGAGAAGATACTTTGACTTCAGGCGTTGTTAACTCGAAAAGTGTTTTGGCGGGATATTCCTCATGTCGCTGTGCCGGGTCACATATTATATACTGTATCGTTTTTGTATATGCATTGCACACTGTACATGACAATCGCATTGCCTAATCAATGGTTCACGGCAGGTTAAGACTGTTTTCGGATTGAAGGCTTAGGTTTTCGTCTCCGTCTGACAAAGCCTGAAAATCCAGGTTGTGGTTTGTTTCCGAATTTGAAGGTTTGTTGGCTTGATAGGTACAGAGTATTCACCAAGAAACTGGAGCCAAACGCTCGTTTTTAGATATCTGTGATATTATAACGAGTACAATACATATGACTGAAGCCTAAGCATTAATTTGGAAAACGGCCCTAGATATAAAATCTTGTGACTAATGTCATCGGCAAAATGTGACTCTCTCTGTATCACTGTAAAAACGGTGCTCACATCATGCACATGGATGAAGTATGTTGAGGCACATGGTACGTGCACGATATATGTGCACGAGGTGATGCTCACTTTCACTCCATGTGCTTGAGGTATAGTAAATAGGGACATGTTCTTGTACATGAAGCACTTCATGCACCTCATCCGACTTTTGCTCAAGTGATTACAATGCCACATGTGCTTGAGCTACAGTATTTCTGACTGTACAGTAGGTGCCTCAAGTGTTCATGATTCTGGGACAAACATGTGCCACTGCAGAAGTGCATGAGGTGCAGTTCGTTTTTTTTTCAGTATTTATGCATGCTTGGGCTCGGCAACTTTAACTGAACGGTCGGGCCGCGATGTAGTCAGGCGGGGTTGGGTGCGGGCACCGGGCCACCGCGGGCCCTGACAGTGCGACGGTAAACATTCCCGCCATGTTCCCGCCATCGAGGGACAAGAGCCACGGCCACTGGTGACCGGCCTCCTCCCCCCCCCACCGGAGTACCAGTCTGCGAGTCTGAATGTCATGCGCCTATCATGTCGTAATCAACGAGGCACGCGCGCTAACGGAAATAAACATGCGACGGCAAGGCGAGGGATTGATGGTCCACGCCGGTGCGTATATCACCGGTCCCAATGGATATATTGAGCATGGAAGATGTACTTTCAATATTTCAGACTGAATTTAAGTTGTTGACGATCAAAACAGAAGGTGTCCCCGGGGGAAAGGGGGGGGGGGGCCTGACAAAACAAAGGTGCGGACTGAGACAAAACTCATGGCACCGCGAGATGGGGCTGGCCGTGTCCCACCGCAACCTCCTGGAAAATTGACAAGTCGACGTCGAGTGAAAGAAGAAAAATGTCTTTATTAAATCACGAACTATGTGGATATGACTCATTTTTCTTGCCGTGCGTGTTGATACAGCCCAGCACTGGCTTGTGTTGTTCTGGTGATGGCCCCGACATAGACACACACACACCCACACTCCCCAAAACCCGCCAAAGATGAGCGGAAAGGTCGACGTGCAAAGCCCTATACACGTCCGCCCATATGCAGCATTTTGTTCCCCCTTTGGTTCGGCCGTGAGCGCACACGCAGAGAAACCGAGCCGTCCAGCTATAGTGGGCGCCTTGATTACTATGCAGCCCTGCGCCACAAAAGTGCATCGGATGGGGCAAAGAGAGATGGAAAATGATACCATCCTCGCAATATTAAAGCGCTGATGAAGTTTAGCGCTGTGCATGCAGACGTTCGTGCGTTCGTTCTGTCCAAGGCGGGCGAATGCCTGATCTCGAGAGGGACCGTTGGCCGACTGAAGGACCCCGTTGCAATCGTACCGGACCATTCGTGGCGTCGACCTGCCGTACTTGAAATATTCTTCGACTTATTAGTATTACTACCTACTAGCCGCTCAGTCGCGTCCCGCCGGGGAGCAATTAGAGGCAAACAATTTACTGCATAATGCTAGAAATGGAGTCGGCCCAATAGGAGGGCATCAACTGGAAATGGTAGAGTGTGGGGAGAGGAAACTCCGAAAACTCTTTCAAAATCCATTTGCGGCTATAGAATCAGACACGGCGTGTAATTCTCATTTCCGGCGGCCTATTTGTCAAGGATACGGTTACCGATCAAACCTTTCCGATTCGTCTGTATATTGGCACGGGTATAAAAACCAGTTTGGAAGTGCGGATTGCGGAGAGCTTACTCGTTAAACCCGGTTTTGAAATGCTCGAGGGGTTTTCGGCATCATCCCTTTGGGTCTCAATGTGTACGTATCGCGCATCGAGAACGTTTCCTTAAATCCTACAGGGAGAATGGACTAGAGCGAGTTGACAACTCATGTCATTGGTGGCACTGAAGTATGGCGGCGAAGCTCGGAAATGATTATTAGATGTATATCTGTCGCTCAGGTAGGGGGCCGGATGATATTTTCACCATTTTTCGAGAAGCCATGGAGTCGCGTCTGGGAGACTTCCTAACTCCCTAGAGATGCGACTGTCTGGGCTTCTTGTCCTAATCAGCGCAAGACGCCACCAACGCACACAGCCTATACATGACCGTTCCCTCTATAGAAGGTCGAGAACGTCTTGATAGTGCGCATGTGGATACATTTCGGTCAAAATATGCTGAAAGGTCGCTAAGCATTGCGTAAGAACTTCCTCAAGTTCTGAAGCGTGGATTGACGGTCGAGTGTGGCACGCGCTGTCATAATTATGCGAATCTAAAAATCATTTCGCCATGCGGAGGTTCATGTGAGAACCATCAAAACAGGTCATGCATCATGCCTAAGAAAACATGGTCCATACCAAGAGACAACGTATTGCATGGCTGTGATAAAAAAAATGCTTCAAACTGCTTCATGCAGACTGAAATAGATAATTGTGCACGTCTCACAAATATTCAGCTGGCCTGACGTTTCCATCCTAGACGGAGACGTAGGGGCTGAATCATCCATCATTGGAATCGTTATAACGTAGATTTTCTCTCTAAAATAGAAAAGAAAAAAAAGACTCCAGACTCCATGTGACCGAGCACGTGGTTGGGGTCACACTCCGGACCAGTGTGGGGGAGCCAACCCACATATTCAGCCTCTTGGAGAGGGTCTCTCGCCTATTGATTCTCTCCCCCATCTCTCTCTCTCTCTCTCTCCTATTTTTTCCGTGGAAATCACTGCTTCACTCTCGGGGCTTTTAGAGGCGCCCGGAATGGTTTCCGTAAGGCCCCCTTTTTCTAAATGGACAATTCAGGCGAGCTCGGACCCGATCTCTTCGGTCAACACGTTCAAACAGCTGCGTAAAGCGACGGGCTCGGTAAAGCAGCCATGAGACGAGAGGTAAGGAGGAGAGAGAGACAGAGAGAGATAGAGAAAGACAGAGAGGGAGAGGGGGGGGGAAAGCCAGCCGAATCTAGACATTCAAGCTGTCCAAGATTCTCCTCTCTTCCTGTCCACAGGGGCGCTCTTAAAACAAAGTGGGTCGACACGGAAAAGGCTGCTAGATCTATATGTTTATCTAAGCGTCGCCCACCACGTAATGAGATCGCTCACACTGGGGCGTTAATGTCAGCATTTCTAGCGACGGGCCTCGAGTTCGGTGAAAATGATACCTGCACTTTGTGGGGAATGACGGCTTCCAACGCGACGGGCCACGGGGGGGTCAGCCCCGTGTAACCCGCACATATGGTGTTCGACCTATTACCGGCTTCTGGCATTTTTTTCTTCTTCGAATAGATGAATGCATTTTTGAACTCTCAATAAACAATGCATGCTGATTGTACTGAGAAATCAATGCAGGCGTCTTGTCGTCCGAGACTTCCAAACGATTCTAAAAACGGTCCGTATCTAAATAGCAACCCGGTAAGACGATACCCGTAATCTATTTTAAAGCACCTTTATTGTTTACGTAATTTTGGTCTTCACCGAAAGAACCCATGATGAGGATTTAAATGAACAGTGTTATGATTATCAGATGCATACGATTGCATAGATATCGTTTCCTAGTCTATAATAGTTAGTATAGTTAGTCATTTCAATTTAGACTCACACGTTGGAATACTGTAACGGTTCCCCGTCTCTTGAGGGCGGTACATACACTTGCCCTCGTGCACTTTGTCCTTGCACTTACCAGTCCTATATATAGCTAACCTTAAATGGATAACACAACATTGGTCGAGGTCAAAGAATAGCATCCATGCGTTGTCTGATCCAACATAATGCATGAAATAGCACACCTGTGAAAATTTCAGCTCAATCCGCCCACCTAGTCTTGAGAAAACAGTGGAAAAACCGCTTACTTTGTTTCTTGAAAAATGTTTAGATCTCGGGAAGATACGCAAATTATTTCTTTACTCTTCTCTTCAAAAATACTCCATTTTAGGCAGATGTTTCAGTGCGAAGTTTCTACTATAACCGTTTTCAAACTGTACAAGTTTCATGTAAATCTGTGAACATTTCTGTTTCCCAATGTTGTGTAGCTTTAAACGTCACTCAGTCTGGCAACGATTTTCTTAGCTGGAATGTATGGAGGGTAATGGACCTTACTTCTGTCCTTCCACAGATGCTCTTTTCAAACAGATTGACGACGAAATTTGAGCGGCTTCAGACTATAGTCGGTAATCTCCTTAAATGTATTGACATGTGGCCTATCAAGAATACACCTGTCCGTTTTGGGGTAACTAAATGTGACCCGGCACAGCGATATGAGGAATATCCCACCAAAACACTTTTTGAGTAAACAACGCCTGAAGTCAAAGTATCTTCTCAATTCGATAAAAAAAATAAAAAATTTTTTTTTGTTTTTTTGTATTTTCGGAAAGTTAATGTATTGGAGGATATTACGTCCAAATGATTTTCCGAGATTCGTCTCTAAATGACACTCGGGGGAGTGTTTGTGTACTGTTTTCATGAAAATGTAAAGTTCCTGCGTTTTTGAATGGCCGCTTTCGAGGAGTTAGACTGGTGCTACTATATTGTGTCTGGTACCAAATGAACGAGCGAAGTCCCCTTGTACTATTTACAACAAGGTTCACACGGGAAAAAAATTGATATCATTCGAAAGCTAATGGTATACTCTTTCACATCATTAGAAAATCTCAACATCTCAAAAGTGAGGGTTATTCCTCATTGTGCTGTGCCGGGTCACAAATGTACGACACTATCTGTAGCAATTTCCTAGTGTCCCTATTGGCGTCGTAGATACCTATTACCCAGCGCTGATTCTTTTGTGGGAGATTTCCCACAATCTTCATCTGTATCCCCCACGGTGGCTCTCTGACCCACGCCCGCCCGCTACTTTGGTAGACTAGTTTCGATTCCATTGTCCTTCTGTGGGCGTTTATTGCGGAGAGTTATCGCCTGGCGGCGTTTCGATGCTGGCCATCTCGGTCTCTGACCTGTCCACTCTCTCCCTCATCTCCTGATCTCCTCCCATCCATCCGGCCCGCCCTTTGCCCGCGGCCCTTTCCTGTTTATCTTTTCTTTCTTTTTTTGATGGTGTTTTTCTAGAACTATATTTATGGCTGTGGTTTTCTCCGAACTGTCCTCGAGGTTAAGCAACCCGTCCCCGGAAATTCTAATCTCCGCCTCCGAGCCGGAGGAAATACTCTTGACCTGGCAAGTTCTCTTCCCGACAAACAAGTCTTCATTCTGACCGAATAATAGCGAAACGAGAGCTAACAAATTTTCTCCTCGTGTTGGGAATTGACTGTACGATATAATTCTCCTAATAGAGACGCTGGTTTTCTTCGCTCGCTCAAACGGCGAATGTATACGAACGAAAGATTTCGCATACCATTCAAAGATAGTGTGGAATGACAGTAGTGAGTCATCGGTAGCTCGGTTATGGGTCCCGGGCGCGAGAGCCGCCAGTCCGTTGAACCTGCTAGGGTCTCGGGCCTTGAGGAGACCAAGTGCGAGCGCCCGCTCGACCCCGCCATCTCATCGATGACGTCACGCACCGACACCAGCGAGGGCCCACCGCCTCTCGCAGACTTCTGGGCTGAGCAGCTTAACAACCAGCCAGTCAGCCAGTCGGCAAGCCAGCCAGCCAGCTAGCCAGCCAGTAGCCAGCCAGCCAGCCAACCAGCCATTCAGCCAGCCAGCCATTCAGCCAGCCAGCCAGCCAGCCAGCCAGCCAGCCAGCCAGCCAACCAGTCAGTCAGTCAGTCAGTCAGTCAGTCAGTCAGTCAGTCAGTCAGCCAGCCAGCCAGCCAGCCAGCCAACCAGCCAGCCAGCCAACCAGCCAGCAAGCAAGCCAACCAGCCAGCCAGCCAGCCAGCCAGCCAGTCAGCCAACCAGCCAGCCAGCCAGCCAGCCAGCCAGCCAGCCAGCCAGCCAGCCAGCCAGCCAGCCAGCCAGCCGGCCGGCCAGCCAGCCAGCCAGCCAGCCAGCCAGCCAGCCAGCCGGCCAGCCAGCCAGCCAGCCGGCCGGCCAGCCAGCCAGCCGGCCGGCCAGCCAGCCAGCCAGCCGGCCGGCCAGCCAGCC
>OX465106.1:2995156-2997656 GCA_949987565.1 Luidia sarsii | reverse complement strand
TCGTTTAGCCATGACTTTAAATCAGCCAAAAGAGTATTCATCTTGAAGAAACGACTTAAACTGTGGCCTGTGAGTAATTATATTCACGAGTGATACATCAATTTGATAAATTATAGACCTTACTTGGTTGTTCCCTCCATTATTTGATTTGAATGTACATCCACTTGTTGTTGTTTTGTTGTGTTTGACCCTCGTCTGTAGTTATAATGTATCCAACTTTATTCCTTTATGCAGCAACTTAGATATTGTGCAATCCCGTGTTATTATCATTTAAAATTAATTGCCATTGACGATGTTTAAGTACTCAATCTTAGGAGGTCTCTGATCTGCAAACTCTGCTTTGTTGAGACCCCCTCCAGTTATTGTTTATCAATTGGCTCACCGTCTCTTCATGTACACTACACGTGTTATTTCTTGTGTAGACTAACTGGAAATAAACGGAACTGAACCGAATTGAACAAATTAACCCTGAATGAATCATTATTTTAGACTTGTTTTCCGCATGACCGCCCGTGCGTGACACTACTGGCGGGGAAAAAAACACCTTTTTCTATAGGTCATGTTAACGCTGAGACTTGAGGGTGGTGAAGATATCGCTGGACCAATGTGGACACACGCACACACAATACGCACACACCTGGTATGAGCCAGCATTGACAAGTCAGGCGTCCAACCTAGGCAGGACCGGCTGTCTTTCAAAACTTGCCGGAAACCTTTCGAAATTTCTGGGTCGGCATGGCAGGGGGGGGGTGGGGCAGATGCGAAGCATGACAGTAAAATGCGCAGGGCGTATGTGGGACGATCATGTCACGCCGGGCAAATGAACTTTACAAACGCCATTGTATACGATGGCATCACTGCCTGCTATAGAGGAAAGATACAGCTCAGAGGGCGACCGATCGGGAGGGGGGGTTGACACCCGAGATTTGCGCGGACAGATGGGGGCTTAATCCTACCTTTACGCGCGGAAGCATGCGACGGATTTTAATTACGCTAGGGATTAGGGAGCTGTCGTGAGTGACTGATTGGGGGCCAAGGAGTGATGGGCAGGCGGTCAGATAGTCGTTATACCGGCTCTCGTCAAGCTATAGGAGCCGAGAAACAGGCCCTCCGTGTCCGCACAGTTTGCACTGCCGACCAAATCCCCTTAGCATTTTTTTTTTCGAAGAGAGGGAGAAGGGCGAAGGGGAGAGAATGAAAGTGATGCACGTGCCTGTGAAAAACTTAGTAATACGGAAACCAGGGCAACAGATAGTGGGCTTTCTACTTTCAGCGCCGCAAGTGATAGCCTTTTCTGCGCAAATCACATCTCCGTGTATCACATCACATCCTGCCGGAGGAACGACAGCATGGCAATGCGGCCAAAGCTGGATTGATCAATGACTGTACGTGTGAGTCATTAGCCTCTAAGATTCATTAACGGGCTGTTTGCATGCGAGGTGGCATTCCCCAATCGCCACACAGCGTCGACAATAATTTGACCGTCGGTAATCATTTTTAACACCGCGAGGATGGCCAATTTGCCATTGCGTCTACAGACGAATGAGGGGGTTGGCGAGGGATACGGGGAGGGATGCGGCAGAGACAGGGAGCAGAGGAAGAGAAAGAGACAGAGAGAGGCGAATACAGAGACCGAGACAGACAGAGGCAGAAGCACATAAACAGATGCGGACGTAGACGCAGACGTAGACGCAGACGCAGGGACAGAGACAGAGACATAGACAGAGACAGAGACAGAGACAGAGACAGAGACAGAGACAGAGACAGAGACAGGGACAGGGACAGGGACAGGGACAGGGACAGGGACAGGGACAGGGACAGAGACAGAGACAGAGACAGAGACAGAGACAGAGACAGAGACAGAGACAGAGACAGAGACAGAGACAGAGACAGAGACAGAGACAGGGACAGGGACAGAGACAGAGACAGAGACAGAGACAGAGACAGAGACAGAGACAGAGACAGAGACAGAGACAGAGACAGGGACAGGGACAGGGACAGGGACAGGGACAGGGACAGGGACAGGGACAGGGACAGGGACAGGGACAGGGACAGGGACAGGGACAGGGACAGGGACAGGGACAGGGACAGGGACAGGGACAGGGACAGGGACAGGGACAGGGACAGGGACAGGGACAGGGACAGGGACAGGGACAGGGACAGGGACAGGGGCAGGGGCAGGGGCAGGGCAGGGGCAGGGGCAGGGACAGGGACAGGGGCAGGGACAGGGACAGGGACAGGGACAGGGACAGGGACAGGGACAGGGACAGAGACAGAGACAGAGACAGAGACAGAGACAGAGACAGAGACAGAGACAGAGACAGAGACAGAGACAGAGACAGAGACAGAGACAGAGACAGAGACAGAGACAGAGACAGAGACAGAGACAGAGACAGAGACAGCTCACAGAGACAGCTCACAGAGACAGAGACAGCTCACAGAGACAGAGACAGAGACAGAGACAGGGACAGGGACAGGGACAGGGACAGGGACAGGGACA
>OX465106.1:2991090-2994956 GCA_949987565.1 Luidia sarsii | reverse complement strand
CTCCTCCTCCTCCTCTTCCTCCTCCTCCTTCTCCTCCTTCTCCTCCTCCTCCTCCCCTCCTCCTCCTCCTTCTCCCCTCCTCCTTCTCCTCCTTCTCATCCTCCTCCTCTCTTACCACGCCGAAGAGAATAGCGATGCTATTGCATTCTTAACCCTGCATATACACAGTGCCGCATTGGAGGAGACATGCCCTCGCACGCACAAACAGAACCCATGGGGCCTGGGCCCAAGCTGACCGTAGCGACCTTGCCTAAGTGGTGCAGCTGCCTGCACAAGTAGGTAACCATGTGTAGTATGGATTATTTCAAGTCACTTCATCCAATTACTCGGGAATCGCCAGCGCAGCTGCCCCCCACTAAAGTCCGGACACTGAGGTGAGGTGGTGGGCAGAGAGGAGCGGGTGTGGAGAACCCCCACCCCCTTTGCCCGCCAATCCTCACCCCCCCCCCACCCACCATCCCCAAGCCCCAGAGTCATGAGCGGCGAGCTTGGAATCATCGTGGGCGCCGTGGAAAAACAATCCCCCGGCCCCCGTCCGATTCGAAAACAAAGCCCCCCCCCCCCCTCCGCCCCATCGCCGCATGCGGAGGAACGCGTGATGCACTTCATCAGAGCCGTAGAGAGAGAGAGAGGTTGCGGGAGGCGCTGCCGAAATCTCAGCTCTGCGCGTTGGGGGCTGACAAGGTTCATCCGGGTCAGATCCCGTTGAATCGAATTTCTCTCAGTGTGTGTATATATGCTGTGCAGTATAGAGAGGAACGGCCCTGCCGACACCCCATTATAATGCGACCTAGCTGTTGCATCGAGAGAATCAAGTAAAAAAGGTGGACGACGGCCTTCCCCTTTTTTCCCTCTCTTTCTTTTTTTGTGTGTTGCTGCTGAAAAGAGCAAAGGTGAGACCCCTCGTGGCTGCCTGTCATCGGCCATGCATATTGGAGAATGATGGGCAAGAGGAGAAGGGCAAGGAGAAGGAGGTTATCATCTGAAGGGGATGAGCCGAGAAAGCTGACGTCGACCCCACGGATTTGAACTCGAGATTCAATCACGCCCCAAAGAGACGTACAATATACCCCCTTTGGTGGCGATGGTGGCGTCGGTGACGTTGGCGATGGTGGCGCTGACGATGGTGACGGTGGCGATGGTGGCGGTGACGTTGGCGATGGTCGCGCTGACGATGGTGGCGGTGGCGATGGTGGCGGTGACGATGGTGATGGTGTCAGTGACGATGGTGGCGCTGACGATGGTGGCGGTGGCGATGGTGGCGGTGACGTTGGCGATGGTGGCGGTGACGTTGGCGATGGTGTTAGTGACGGTGACGGTGGCGACGGTGGCGGTAACGATGGTGGCGGTGACGTTGGCGATGGTGGCGCTGACGATGGTGGCGGTGACAGTGGCGATGGTGTCAGTGACGGTGACGGTTGCGACGATGGCGGTGACATTGGCGATGGTGGCGCTGACGATGGTGGCGGTGACGATGGTGATGGTGTCAGTGACGATGGTGGCGCTGACGATGGTGGCGGTGGCGATGGTGGCGGTGACGTTGGCGATGGTGGCGGTGACGTTGGCGATGGTGTTAGTGACGGTGACGGTGGCGACGGTGGCGGTAACGATGGTGGCGGTGACGTTGGCGATGTGGCGCTGACGATGGTGGCGGTGAAAGTGGCGATGGTGTCAGTGACGGTGACGGTGGCGACGATGGCGGTGACATTGGCGATGGTGGCGCTGACGATGGTGGCGGTGGCGATGGTGATGGAGGTGGCGGTGGCGATGGTGACGGTGACGGTGGCGATGGTGGCGGTGACGATGGTGGCGGGGACATTGGCGATGGTGCCGGTGGCGATGGTGACAGTAGCGGACAGAATGGCTCTCATCGGCCGTCTCGGCAGTGTGTCCAGAGTGCTCCGGGAGCCTGCCTGCGCCCTTCGGGATGATTAAACGCCATTTCAAAACGACCGTAAAACCTCGACCCCCCTCTCAGTCCATAATCATTCATAGATTTAGAAGCCAGTCCGGAACAAAACGCCCGACGATAGAGTGCCGCTATACGGGTTGGGAGCGTATATCATGTTGAAGGGGAAGGGAGGCGGGCATCTCCGGTGTTGTCTCCTAGTTTTGTTTATGAATATATTTTAATCGCATATAACCTGGCGCCTGTAAACATGGCCTGAAAGGTCAGCTTTTCCCCAAAAGAACTTGATCTTGAGGAAAATGTCATTCACTAAGAGACCCTGTCTTGGCCGCTCTCTGCACATGTTTATTGAGGTGCACGCTACACATATGTAACGGAACACCGCCTGGTATTATATTTGAATCGGCGGCGGCGGCGGGGTGGGGGGGGGGGGGGTTGGGGGGTTGGAATGGTGAGTGGGTGAGTGGGGACAGTCCTTACTTCAGTTGACTTGCACCGTCCCTCCCTCCCTCCCCCCCGCCCCCCGGATGCGCTCTCCGGCTAAAAATAGCGCCCAGCCCCGCTAGACTTGCGTGTTGGAGGCATCTCGCCCGCCCAGTTTCCTACGGAGATGTTTTCACAACTATCGCGCCAACCACCCGACTACTTAGCCTAAGCATTTGGGAGTTTGTATTGATTTTCGGGTATTTTTCGCGGCTCGAATTTTGCCTGAAAAGTGGTCGGCATGACACGAACGTGCACTCTACGTCTGGTCTGTGTGGGTTAATGCTCAGATGCAATATTATGGGCCTATTTTCACCAGCAAGTGCCAGCTAGAATAATACGGTCTCTCCATCGTTCAACCTACCCTTTTTTTTCCCTGATCGCTGTCTTTTAAAATCCTGAAACGAAAGAGGATTTTAATTTTCGGATATGCTTTGTTTTGCCGGTGGAAGCTGATAGCGTAGGGGTATTTTTAATTTGAGTTGGTGGGACAACATGCAGGTCTACAATACGTCTTCGACGTGATGAGAGGGTGCCTAGATAGCTTGATATAATTGACAGTGCAAGCCCCTGGCAGCCAGACAGCCTGCCTGGCAGCCAGCCAGCCAGGCAGCCTGCCAGCCAGTCAGCCCGCCAGCCAGCCAGCCAGCCAGCCAGCCAGCCAGCCATCCGGTCAGACAGCCAGCCAGTCAGCCCCCCAGCCAGCCAGCCATCCGGTCAGACAGCCAGCCAGTCAGCCAGCCAGTCAGCCAGCCAGCCATCCAGCCAGCCAGCCAGCCAGCCAGCCGGCCAGCCATCCGGTCAGACAGCCAGCCAGTCAGCCAGCCAGTCAGCAAGCCAGTCAGCCAGCCAGCTAGTCAGCCAGCCAGCCAGTCAGCCAGCCAGCCAGCCAGCCATCCGGTCAGACAGCCAGCCAGTCAGCCAGCCAGCCAACCTGCCTGCCAGTTAGCTAGCCAGCCAGCCAGCCAGCCAGCCAGCCAGCCAGCCAGTCAGCCAGCCAGCCAGCCAACCTGCCAGCCAGCCAGCCAGTCAGCCAGCCAGCCAGCCAGCCAGCCAGCCAGCCAGCCAGCCAGCCAGCCAGCCAGCCAGCCAACCTGCCTGCCAGTTAGCTAGCCAGCCAGCCAGCCAGCCAGCCAGCCAGCCAACCGACCAGTTTGGAATGCAGGGTAGCCATCGCAGTCGCTCAGCCTCAAAAGTTTACTCAGTCGGTCGACCGGTCACCCAGGCAAAACTAAGTCATCCGAGCCTTTACCGTTAAAACAAGCCCAAAAGCGAAAAGAGCATGACCAGACATGAAATCAATTCAGAACAAAAAAAAAACCAAACTTTCTTGGAACTCCTCCCAAAGAACTGAACGATATCAACAAATCACCGCCATATACAACTGCTGAACATCGTCTAGAAATTGCATCTGCATTAATTTGGCTTCGGGTGGCATCTGTTCTAGTTTTTTTTATTTATTTTATTTCGGGAT
>OX465106.1:2966090-2983590 GCA_949987565.1 Luidia sarsii | reverse complement strand
TGCCCCCGCTGTAACGCCTGTGACCAGTGCCTGGCTGGTTGGGCTTCACGTCTCCTCGGCCCGACGGGAGGAACGCACCGCCGCCCTCGCTGTACTCAACCCGGACCGCGGGAGCTTTTTTCTGCTGGAGAAGCGGTGAGTCTAGGACCTCCGCCCTGCATGGATGACTGATGATTCACTTAGTTAGTTTTTCCATTCTATTGCGATTAGAAATACAAACTCACCGCGCCTCGCGCGCTCTCATAAAAAAAAAGATATCCGCCTTGCATGTTGATTTATGACGGAGTGAATTAATCTTAGACGATTCTCTTCACGAACGACTTGTCTGTGTGTAGACATTGGGTGTACGGGGATTTTTTTTTTTATTATTATTATTTTTTTGGGGGGGCGGTTTGTTGGGGTGAAAATGGGTTCGCGACGACTCTGAAGACGGTACGGAGGATGGGGGAGCGGGAGAAGGGGAGAGTTTACTTAGAAATCCATTTGACATGTCGGCTGATTAAATGGCATGTTTAGCAGGGAGGCTGGGACGCTTCGCTGTGGCCGTGCGCACGTCCAAAGCGCCAACATCCCTTCCTCGTCTCCCATTACAATCGCATTGTGTCCTCTCGTACTCGCGTTCTCCGCACACAAAAACACGTACTCAACCACCCGACTGGGTCATTGAGAGAGAAAATGAAGAAAATTATGAAATCGCGCGGGTAGTCTCTCTCTCTCTCTCTCGCTCTCTCTCTCTCTCTCTCTCTCATTTCATATTTTACTTTCATTTTAGATCGGAGGGAGAGGGGAAGGAGGGGAGGGAGAGCGGACGAAAGGGGGGTTGTGCATGCGCTGAAACGTATCTGGAAAGTGTATCCGCAGTTGGACCGACGTTTGCGTGTTTTCACCGGAGCAGATCGGGTGACTTGGGAAAAGGCTTGGGACGCTTCCAACTCGGCTTAATCGGGCTGTCGGCCCTGCAAACGGTCACCACCAGAGAAGAATGGCGAGACAGAGGGCAGGAGGGAGTGAGGGAGAGAGAGAGGGGGAGGGAGGGATAGGAAGAGGGAGCGAGAAAGAGAGAGGAGCGAGGGAGGGGAGAGAGGGGAGGGAGGGAGAGAAGGAGGGAAGGGAGAGAGAGAGAGGGGGAGGGAGGGAGGAGAGAGAGGGAGGGAGGGAGAGAAAAGCCAGGGTTTCAGGCCTTCGCATAGGTCTGTCAACGGTGGCAAGATTAATCCGACGTGTCATCGTGTAAAAATCACGAGCTGAACAAGTCGTGACGCTCGTGAATCATGGGGTTTTTTTTTTTTTGTGTTCTCTTTCTCCTCCTCCGCCTGCGGCGATATCTTATCTCTTCGGAGGGTTGAAGAAATCATCTGGTTCTTTATGACCGTCGGGATTAGGGTTTTCAGGAGTAGAGGGGGTTGAAACGCGTGCGTCCGCCACGTATCACAAATACATTACAATACCGGGGGGGGGTGCTGGGATTCAACCACTCAAAAATCAAACAGCATCCGTCAACTCTGCTTTAGCGTCTCATCAGTATGCAGGTCGATGTGAAGGTTGTAACATCATCGGTAAATCTGTGTACTTCGTTAGCGCCTAGTTCAACAGGATTGCACACACACGCACACACAATAATCAGGAATCAGATGCAATCTCTATGACGGGTTGCCGTTCCTATCTGCTCTTGACTCTTGGATCTGCGTCGTGATACATGTGTGCATAGGCGCTGCGATGCAAGCGGAGGGTCGTGGTGGTGGGTTGTTCGTCCCCCCCCTCCCCCTACCCCCCCCCCGTGATTTTTCTCTCACGCAATGTCGGTACATCGGTCTTTATAATCCATACAGGAGTGGCAGCATTGGGCTCCTATATGCACCGGTACAGTACAGACGAGAGCCGTGCAGCGCTGCGGACAATGAAAAAAAAACAAATCGCCAAGCACCGTGACAAGCAATACAATATGCGCCTGTAATATCGTAATACGCACGCACGCGGCAGCTTGGTACACTCGTGCATTCCCGTCTCGGTACCGCCGCCGACTATCTATATCCACAGTGCAACGTAATCGCGGGCTGTCCGTCGCTCCTCCGTATGTCACAGCCGCGGACGGCGGGGCCGCGCGGCTGTTCTTGGCGAAGAAACCGCCCGTAACCGAATCCGAAGAAAGATAGGTTAAACAAGCGACACAACCTCTGATTATGTACGCAGAAACGGATTCTGTGGTTGTTTTATGAGCAGAAAAAAACAAAAAACAGCACCGCGCGTCAAATGACCACCTCGTGGGTTTTTCGTTTTTTGTTTGTTTTGTGGTGCGTGCGTTTGTGGTTATTTTTTTTTTAAGTGGATACCTAACAGAAAATATGCTGTGTGATGCCGTTTCAAATAGAGACAATGAAGCCTTAAACAGCGATGCACATTATATTAACGTCATGATTACGTCACCCGATCTCCTAAGACGTGCCCGTGGATAGATTTTTTAAAAAAAAGTACAAAATACGGTTTCGTGAGGAATGATCACGCCTGTGGAAAATGTTACGTCGGCCTCGACATCTGCACATGTGAAGAAGAAGAAAAAGGAATCAGTGAAAAGCTCCCTTCGAAGTCGACCTCTCGATGAAAATACGCCGCCGCATCGGGCACCACGGAGTAGGCCTGTACCGATGGTCGCTCTACACTCAAGTCGGTCTCTCACTCTCCGGTTAATCATTAAAATAATGTCCTCTCGAGTCTCCGCGCCACTGCCCCCAAAAAAATGATTGGAAAGCAGAATTGGGTTTTTTTTGTATGGAATAGGTCCGCTCTTTGTTTCATTGGTTCCTAATACGGCGTGCCATTGGGCTCCTATTGCTGCAGGTCTCCAGAAGGACGTATTTTCAGGACGGTTTCATAGACAGGTCGATAAAATCCGAGCCTTCCCCTTGGCCATAGGAATGGGCTTTTTTCCTCCTTCTCGGTGGGTGATATCGACCCTCTCGTTCTCCCATTCCCCCCTCCCTCCCTCCCTCCCTGCCAATGTGGTGTCCCCCCATGACCGTGTGGTGTAAAGGCGTATGGTGTGTATATATATAGGGGGGCCGTGCTTTATTTTTACATGCACAACTGCACGGGTGCAGATTTCTGTCTATCCGCCTGGCGACCGCCGCAGTCGTCGTCAATTCTATCGTGCAACGAGTTTGGTCTAGTCCGGTCCGGGAAGGTCGGTCGGCACTGCGGGCCCCGTTTTAGAAAACGGAGGGCACTGGCTCGGGCTTGGGCGACGGCTTCGGCACGGCTCCGTGCCGCCGGAGTTATATAGAACCTTCCCCCAAAAAAAAAAAAAATTGGACCGTCGCCGACACGAGGCGAATACTCGCCACCGCACTGAACAGGACAACAGACCTTCACATTCAGCGAAACATTCAGGTTTTGTTTTGTTTTTTGGGGTGGGGAGGGGGTTGGCGGAGACACTGCCGTGAGCCCGAGCATGATAAAGAGACTGGTTGAGGGCCTTTGTCTGAATCGATCACATTATTCGCGTCTGATTGAGAGAAGTGAGGTCAATCCAATGCACGGATTTCTCTCTCCCTCTCCCTCTCCCTCTCCCTCTCCCTCTCCCTCTCCCTCTCCCTCTCCCTCTTTCTCTCCCTCTTCCTCTCATCCCTCTCCCTTTTCTCTCCCTCTCCCACTCCTGTTCCCCTCCTTCTCCCTCTTTCTCTCCCTCTTCCTCTCATCCCTCTCCCTTTTTCTCTCCCTTTTTCTCTTCCTCTCCTGTTCCCCGTCCCTCTCCCACTCCCTCTCCTGTCCCCCTCCCTCTCCCTCTTTCTCTCCCTCTTCCTCTCATCCCTCTCCCCTTTTCTCTCCCTTTTTCTCTTCCTCTCCTGTTCCCCGTCCCTCTGCCACTCCCTCTCCTGTCCCCCTTCACCTCTCCCTCTTTCTCTCCCTCTTCCTCTCATCCCTCTCCCTTTTTCTCTCCCTCTCCCTCTCCTTCTCCCTCTCCCTCTCCATATCCTTCTCCCTCGTCTCCTCCATCTCCGTATCCCCCTCCTCCCTCTCCCTCTTTCTCTCCCTCCTCCCACTCTTGCTGTCTCTCTCTCTCTCTCTCTCTCTCTCAGACGGACGCCCTCAACGATCACACTATAGCCACACCACCGCTCCACCAATCAAACTGGCCAGCCTCGTGCATGCACTGCCAAGAAGTTGCCGCTGTGACTTCCGATCGGTGAGGGTATGTCGCTCGTCGCAGCAATAGCGAACCCCCCCCCCCCTCCTCCTCCCCTGGGTGCCGGTCGGCTTCATTTCATTAAAAACCAAATGCCAGATTTTATTGGGAGGAATCCACGACTGATTTATGACCGCCGAGATGGCCCGGTAATTGGGGACCCCTCTTTTTGGCAGCTCTGCCCGACGAGTCCTGCTAGAATTCATAATCGTCATTCGTTCGTTCGTCCGAACAAAGGAACTCGACGGAAACATCCACACTTGAGGCCCGAAGCTATTGGACGTTCGGCTCGAGGGAAAAAAAAAAGTCAACTTGAGATCCTTTCGGCCAGACCTTTCAGGCGGATACATTCATCCTATTCTCCAACTGAAAGAATCTCAATCGTCAGAAAAGAAGATGCAGATTTCAGCTGGCTTCGAGGGCATGCATGCGTGCACCGTGCTGTGTCTATAGCTGCCCGCCAGTGTCTTCTCTGTCGGTGTGCTAGGCAAGGTGGCAGCCCGGCTTGCTATTTCCATCTTCCCTTCATCTCCCCCACCCGTCCCTCGTTCGGTGGTGGCGGCGGCGGGGGGAGGGGGAGGGGGAGGGTGGGTAGGGGAGGGGGAGGGGTGGCGTGACCGAAGCGGAAATACGCCGTCTGATGGGCGGTGCATCTAACGCTCGCTTCGATAGTATAGTCGGCATCGCCCCTTCGCCGGCAGGAGATGGAGGCGGGCCGCGGCGTTTTTCACCGGGAGCGAGCTGCGCGCGCGCACGCTTTCATCCCCAATGTCTACCGGAGGACGCCGCGGAGTGACTTTCCAAAGGATCAACATCATTACGTGTAGAATAGAATACAAGCTGGCGGTCTCCTGCCCAGCAATGCGCTCCGTTCTCTCGGAAGAAAACAAAATAAAATCGACATGCGTCACACTGTATGGACCACGGATATTAAGGGCGATCCAGTGGCCCCGCCACAAAGGTTATTTTTGTAATCTCCAGTAACAATCAAAAGGCCGACATACGTCACGAACAGCCCCTTCCAATACAATGGAGATCGCGTCTCTTTAATTGAAGTCGGACCGGTTCGGGCGGTTGGAATTCATCACTGCCGTTCTTTTGCTTTTGGTCCTTTTTTTTTTATTTTTGTTTTTTTACAAAAAGCCATAATTTGCATCATTCAGCCCAAGATTTCGAAAAAAAAGAAATAATCTCTAGATCACCAACCCTCACCCCACCTCCGATGAAAAGCGGTATTCTCCGTACTCCCGTACTCCGACGATGCGCCGTGCGAAAGCGTCCCTCGTGGAATTACGCTCCGACCGCGTGAAAAAAAAAGTCCCTCCCCCGTTTGGGCAACCCCAAACAAAACCACGGCCATCCAAAAACAAAGGGAAAGCCAAACACGCCCCGAGGGTCACCGGTGCTTCCCTCCTCGGTTTGTCCGCGCGTGACGTCAGGGGAGGGGAAGCAGCAGCGCTCGGTCAGCGAGGTACCGGTACTCCCGCACCTGCTGCTAAAAATGAAAATATTTTTGCTGGATTTTTTTTTTTTTTTCGCGAGGCCTTCGTCGAGAACTTTTTGATAAGTGCACACTGAGGGCGCCAAAGAGCGATATTCAGCGGGCCGGGTATTTACTTTATCCCCCCATCCCCTCATCCCCTTCCCCGGCGTGATTTGGACAGTCTTTGCCCGCCTGCCTTCCCCCTCCCCCTCCATCCACCGCCCTCCTCCTCCTCCTCCTCCTCCTCCACTCCGTAAACCGAGAAGGTCCCGGTGTCAACCGTGGCTTCCCCTCGTCCGGAACCGAGGAGTTCCGAGGCGAAACAGCGGGAGAGCTATTAGGCCCTGGGCCGCGCTCAAACACGTGCGTTCCGGCGACGGGCAGCTGTAGTCCCCTCCAAGCGTGCTCGAGACCTCCAGATGCACGTGAGGGCGATTCGCTCTCATCCCTTCCCCCCGCCCCCCACCCACCGCCCTCCGCAACCCACCTCCGTCGCTCCCTCTTTTCAAGATGCTCTGTATATCATGCGGCACCCCGATTCTCACATCGCTCGCATCCCGCCGAGAAATCGCCCACTCTTTTCTCCGCGCCTTCGTTAAAGCGGCCGGTTACCGTATACCTGCAGTCGGGGAGAGTAGAACACATCGTCTGCGCGAACAAAGACAAACCACGCCGCTTTTGTTGCAATCTAGCGGCGGTGTGCTGTTGTAACAAACTCTCTGTACCCGAAGGCGTCTTCCCCTTTCCAGATCAACCTTCCCGCACACAACGCGAAACCGAAACCCTTTGTCAATTAAAGTACGCCCACCTGCGTTTGTGTTGCAGTGTACTCGGCTATTATGAACAAGAAGGTTCCCGAGATGGAATTGTCAGTTTCGCCGGTGCGTCCTTTCAGGCACAAAATCACCAACAGACGTCCCAGCATTATGCTATAAACTGTTCCTAAGCCATGCGGACGCGGCGCTTTGGTAATCCCTTTAATGCTGGGCGTCGTTTAAATGACCTATACGCTGTGGCAACGAGAACTTGCTTTTCTTGTTTTTGCGGCGACGACCTGCTTGAGCAATTTCTTAAGCCCGAATGTAAGGCGGTGTAGTGCAGACTATCCGGATCGGATAGATATCATCATAATAATCGGATGGCTATAACAACGCACTTGCGAAATCTCTTCCCGCGTGAAATTCCCGATAGTGCTTGCGTGGCTGCGTTTGTTTTCTTCCTCCGGTGTTTCGGAAACTGATTTGCTTCAAGTGCCGTGTGTCCGCGTCCTGTCCGTCCGAGGTTGAAGCAGACCGCTCGTCTAGACTCGAGCTAATCCTGAATATTGCGTCTGCTCACCGGCGCAGACAATTACACGTTTTTCGTCCAGTCTTGCCCGGGCATGATTTTTTTTCCCCGTACCACATAATCATTCGCTATGGGCCCATCATGTTTGTGCACGTAAAAGGTATGAAGAATTGACTCTCAGATCACTCAGATTGTTCACGTACGTTGTATTCGCTGTGCAGAAAGCCTATCCCTAGCTTTAACTTCAACTGCTATAGCCCCCCCCCATCCCGTAAATTGTTGTGCACAAACATATTTGGGCCCATAGCGAATATGTGGTACCAGCGGCTCTGCCGTTACATTCGTCACGATTGGTCGACTGTATCTTCGCTTCCTCCCGACGTTTTGTTTTTGTGCCTTTTCCCCAAAACATTCTCTGTCGTCGCGTGCAGATTCTGGTCGTAACATCTGTGAAGTTGCGGGCCCGCTGAAGCATCCTCCCCACCCCACCCCATCCCGCCCCGCCCCTCCCCCGCTAAATAAAAACCGGTACCTGCTAAACGTGTTAGAGCGAAATTGAATCTACCTCTTAGATTACGCGGCAGCCAGTTTTTCTGTGCCTAATGAAATAATTCTTAGAGACGACACGGAGTGCCGAACGGGCCGGAGAGATAAATTTACGGCTTGCATCTTTTCCCGCGAACTGTCGTCACGGGCGCTCTTTGAAAAAAAGAAGACGAAGAAGATGAGGTACGATACTGACTGGCCGCTTCTAATAGCGATACTGATTGCCGCGGAGCGCTGCGCACAAAACGTGTTACATTGAGCGGACTATGAGGCCCAATCCAGTGGTTCACGTTGGAGTTGGGCCAACAACAAGATATAGGTACACCAGCTGCGTATAGTGAACAGGGTTCTATTTCATTAGAGGCAGGAATATTCCTATCTGGGACTTTCATTTCGAATTCCAGAAAACAAAACCTGAAGCATCATAGCATCAATGCTCCTATTTCATAAACCAATGTAGGTCATCTACTAGGAAGAATCCATTTCAATCTCTGGACTGAATTTGTGTCTTAATTGTCATAAGTATAGACATTTTTATTCAGCACATTGCTCTCTTAATTTAGGAACATTTTATTTAGGAAGATTCCTATACCCTTGTTATGAAATAGAGCCCAGGACTGATGTCCGTGTGTCCCCCTCCCTCCTCGCACCTCGGTCACGCCAATCCACTGGCCTTCCCTGTTCGCGATTACCGTTGCTTCGCCTTTTTGATTCGGCATCGATCGCTGTGTGGCCTGATTTTGTACTGTGTGTTATCATTGTCGGAGCGGCGTGGCGTCGGTTGCCGCTACCATAACCCCGATGCAGCCATTTGCGGTGTTTTGTCAAATCATGACCGTGATACATTTTTCAGTGGCACCGATCTGGAAGCATGCACGGTGGGTCCACTGAGACGCCATGCATGCCGCATCGCAGATTAAAGCAGTGCCGTGCAGAGTCGATCATATTCAAGGCGCAAGATGTCGGCGTCGTTCTCTTTCCGCCCAACGTGGCTTATAGAGGGCCACGGGCCGTTGCCGCACGGCGGGGACTACGCGCGGTGTATCGGGCCGCCTTTGACAAACCCAGCCCCAGCCCTAGCCATTGATTCAGACGCGGCCCGAAATGACCTCAGAGCCACATTGCTATACCTAAACGTCATCCTTATCGATGTTTTCGATCGTCGCAACGAAGCAAAAGGGATGGCGGGGGAATGAGAACCAATCCTAATGCAAATTTCGCTGATAATTTTGGTCGTCTGAATACGGCGAGCGAATAACGAAGACCAGTGCCGTGACATCAGGCACCAGATCCCGTGCGGTAACCAACTTCTCCTTTCGATCACCGCAACGGACGTCACCAAAAGAAAATGGGGACAGGGTCTAAAATCTCAATGCAATTTCCACGACAATTACAGCTCCGCGAAGGGCAATTTCTTTCGAGACTCCGCGTCGGCACAACAGATCGGCACAATGTACATGGGCGGAAAGTGAATTACCTTGGATTGGATTAGCACCAATGCAACTGTCTACGATGTGAAGGGCTCAATACACGACTGCACAGACCACGTTTACGCAGCGATTGGGAAAAACGCTCATTGCAAACAGCGCCCGTAAACAAACAAATGCCCAGCAGTATTGAAATCCCGTTGCATTAGACTGTTGGAGTAAGCTTCAGATTTGCCGTACACCGGACCAGTTCTACATTCACGGAGAATTTGATCAAATGTGACCTTCCTCCTGCACAGCCAAAAGGTAAACATTGAACGCCGTCCGGATATTGCCACGCTATTCTTCTCCGTATTTGTGAAGGCATTTGAAGAGAAAATTGCATCATAATCCAGTTTAAATTTAGAATCGAGCCGCCGTTTGAAAAAAACAAAACACGAAAAAAACATCATCGGAACAGATGCAGATTGTCCAATGAGCTAGCAAACCACCGAAGAGCACAGATGCAGATTGTCAAATGAGCTAGCAAACCACCGAATAGCATAGATGCAGATTGTCCAATGAGCTAGCAAACCACCGAATAGCACAGATGCAGATTGTCCAATGAGCTAGCAAACCACCGAATAGCACAGATGCAGATTGTCCAATGAGCTAGCAAACCACCGAATAGCACAGATGCAGATTGTCCAATGAGCTAGCAAACCACCGAATAGCACAGATGCAGATTGTCCAATGAGCTAGCAAACCACCGAATAGCACAGATGCAGATTGTCCAATGAGCTAGCAAACCACCGAATAGCACAGATGCAGATTGTCCAATGAGCTAGCAAACCACCGAATAGCACAGATGTAGATTGTCCAATGAGCTAGCAAACCACCGAATAGCACAGATGCAGATTGTCCAATGAGCTAGCAAACCACCGAATAGCACAGATGCAGATTGTCCAATGAGCTAGCAAACCACCGAATAGCACAGATGCAGATTGTCCAATGAGCTAGCACTCCATCGAATAGCACAGAGAGACCGTGGGTGGGGTGGAATATTGAGTTACGCCATTAGTGCGCTGCTTAGCATTCGGCATGTATATGAGTTGCTCGGTGGCGCCTTTTGGTTCGACTAACTCTACTTTGCTCGGTGCTGTGGACATTGGTGCACTTCACCACTCAGTGTAATGCCACAGTATCTGATGTTGCTGACAGGGAATTTCTCAGTCGACCATAGTATGATGGTCAAACCAACGATTGGCCCTGAGCGCCAGTAAGCACCCCTGTCGACCACATTGCATCGGGCACGAATTGTTTTGGGCTGTATGCTAACCTTGCAAATACAATTGTATAAGAAGCGATATGCAGGAGCTCATTCCCATCCTACTCTTAAGGTGCCGAGTATAGTATTCACTCTTATTTTTTATATATATTTTTTATTGTTCAAACGGGTAGTTTAATGTATGGACTTCAAAATTGTAAGACCCATTTTTTAAATTATCCCATAAATTGGGATACAAAAATTTACTTTTCGTAGGGCCTATTAGTATTACTGCATGTTTTGAATGCGGCGGCCATTTTTATTTTGATAAATTGACTATTTTCTCATAATGTGGTTATTTTGGACAAAAAACTCGAAAAGTAATCATCAGATTGATATAAAACTTGGCAGAGACATTAGGCGCAACATGTTTAACAATCTTATGATGGCCTTTTTTGATGTGTACCAGAAACAAAGATATGGGAAAAAATAATGGTTTCATCTGAAATTTCCCCAAAAATTCATTTTACATAGGCTATTTTTAATGTGAAATTACCAAAAAACATCATAAACATCATCCCCAATTTGATATACCAGTTTAATGAACTTTCGTTTTTAAAATTGTACTTTAAATCATGATTTTCAGTTGATTCTCAGAAAAACTACCTAATTTGCATATTTTGAGTCCAAATTCATTAAAACTTACATTTCTGGAAGCGAAATGTCATATGCTTTCCAAAAATGGATAGTTTGTCAGGGTTATCATCTTAAAAATGTGTAAGTTATATTGAATTCTTTGGCGACAGTAAATTTGACTGAATAACACTTCACTATATTCACAATGAAATCGACTCAGAGAATTCCGTCACCGATGTTTAATGAAATCCGTCCCAAAGAAGCCAGCCGAAGGCGTGGGAGTTGCATTGTTGCCAATGCTGCGCTGGCCATTGAAACCTGGCGTTCGCAAAGTGACAACTGCTTCATGGGCGACGGATAGCGAATGGCCGCTATATAGTGTACCGCATTGAGCACTGCAGAAGATGTACGCAGAGCAAGTTAACTTACACCGTCGCATGTCTGAATGCAAATGAACTCCTCGCAGGTGTTTTTTGCATAAGCATTCCTCCCAAGAGAGGCCCAAAGTCTACCCGTCAGTCGACAGGTGGGGAATTAACATACATTTCGTTGTGCGGTGGGATATTTTGTTTGCCTGCTATCGCGCTGCATTCGCACGCTCTGAATGGCCGGACTAATGCACTTTTTTGGCGTGAGCTCTTATAGACCAGCGCACGACCAAGAGTCGGCACTAAAATGGTCTGGTCCCCCAGCGCCTCTTCTCCACCGCCCTTAATGAAAACGTGCGTCGGTGTCGAGAGACTCTTCTGAGATTGGCCTGACTCACAAATAGCAACATCCTACGTGTATGTACATATTCCCCGCGTGTATAGTCAGCGGGCGGGGGAGGAGGGGGGGGGGTCTGGGACGTTGAACGTGCGTGCACACAAAGTCCTCCTTCAGTGTGCCTTGCACTATTCAAAAAGCTGGTCACAACGAGGGGCTTAGCGTGGCCGAGATCGGCCTCAGCGCACGTCAGCAGTCGTTAGCGATTCTGCCGGGCGAGGAGGAGCTTCCCGCCCGGGCCCGAGGACCCCCCGGGGCGAGTCCTTGAACAACGCTGTCAATACCCTCAATCCCTCCTCGGACTCACCACCCCCTCGGCCGAATACATTGGCATCTCTCAGTCGATGGTGTGTGTGTATAGGGGGGGGGGGCTCCAGTCACAGGGAGGAACCATTCTTTCTTGTGCAGGCAGCACAAACAAGCCTCCCTTGGTAAACCACTTTCCGACCCCCATCAGTATATTATCAAAAAATGTAGATGCAAGTCGCCACCACCACTCTCCAATCGTTCGCCTCTATCTCTCTCACCTTTTTTATGTCTCCTGTCGGCCGGAGCGGATACATTACACTCGAATGAGGGTTCAATGCCCCCCCCCCCTCTCGCCCGAAATCAGAGTGTTTTCTAAAAGCCCTCATCCGGAGACGGACAACGGAGTACGGGAGTGAAACATCTCTCGGCACCTCCAACCAATATCGCAGACTGTTTACCAAATTGGCGGCCAATGCCCGCTGGCCGTGGGCTTCCGCGCAATTCGCTCGTCGAGGGCTACTCATCCGTAGATGTGCCAACTGCTACGGGTGTCGTTTTTCCCTCTCTCTCTCTCTCTCTCTCTCTCTCTCTCTCTCCTTCCCGAATCCCATGTCTACGAGCACTTATTGGAGATAAGAGATAGGGGGAGTCTCGATTGCAGTTCGGTCTGTGAACATAAAAGGGCATAATGAAAGGCCCTCTCATGCATCCCAACATCGTTCGGTTACAAAATGTTTAGTTGCTGGTTTAAACGGTAGGAAACGCTTGGCGGTGAAAGACTCCGAAGCTTCTTTGTGGCGTGGTGCAGTGATCTATTATACGAGGAATGGCGTGTGCTCGTTTCGGCATGCATGAGGGTATCCGTGCAATGCTCACTTTGTATTACCAGCTCTAACCCATCCCCAATCCCACGGCAGGTGGCAGTGATGTGACGGTCTACATAGTCATGCAACCAAACCGTCCTCGCTTTCCCTCTCAGACCAATCACGCTAAGGTCGATTCACAATGTATAGTGCGCCCTCAAGAGCTTGCAACGCGTTGGCCAATCACAATGCGAAGGAATCTATCGATCCAATGCACATCTAGGCTGGTTCCCGTCCCTACATGGTCTCCAGACGTCTCACGTCCTCCTACATTTTGGAGGACGTGAGACGTCTGGAGACCATGTAGGGGACGGGAACCAGCCTAATGCACGTCTGGAAAAAAGGTCGACAGATTCCGCGCGTTGTGACCGGCCAACGCGTTGCAAACTCTTGAGGGCGCACTATTAAATAGCGAATCACCCGTATTGACCAACTGCGTCCTATAGGTCAGGTGATCTATAATGGGTATCAAACATAGAGCTCTATAGATAAACTAGAGTGCACACTCATCGCGTGACGCGTGCCGACAAGGAGACTGCGACGCCATTCCCAAAGAGGGCAAATGCATGGATCTCTATAGGGCAAACTAATGCCAATATTAGATTAATGGCCTTTCCTTTCATTACTAAAAACAATTTCTATAACATTTTTAGTTTCCGCATTCACAACCTTTTGGATATACTTTTCCCCATTCATATTACGCGTGATTGCTACTGACTTCCGGGCACTTCGAGCTGAAGTTGCCCTCTTTGGCAATGGCGGATGCGCGTCCGTGTTCGCACCGCGCGTTGATAGGGGAGTGCGCACTCTAGTTTATTCATAGAGCTCTTTGTTATATCAGACAATCAACATCCAAGACGGTCCCCCGCGTCAAAGTGCCACTGTTGTAACGTAAATGACGACTGTTGCACTTGTTTGTTCGATCGAGGCTTGTCTTTTTCGAAATCTATGGAGACTATTACGGCGAGTTTGTACCCGAGACGTTATCGGAATACCAACGTATTTACGTCACGGGATGACATCGCTTATTCAATCATGACTGTGGAATACGATCGCAGGACGCAGGTCGCTGCTAAACACCATTTCCTCGCTATTTCAGCCACAAATCTACCAATTATCTAGCTGCGCTTTGAACGCAGGTTAAGAAGTTGTCTTCCCCCCGGCCACCCGAAGAGCGAGGCTCGAGCAAGCCGTCCTGAAAGACCTAGATGAGCGCTAAAGACCGCTTTTGATTACAATCTTCGGGTGGGGTAATAAATAATTCTTGGCGTCAAAGCCCGGTGATCTTTGTGTCGCGTTTGGAACACAAGATATTCCGGGAAAAACAAAATTACCCAGCGAGTGCCCGCGCGTTGCCATCATCGCGTGCGAATAACGTTACTTACAACCGATGTCAGGAATGGAAATTATACGCGGGAATTTTTTTTTATTTTTTTTTCATTTCGGATGGAAAGTGTGTTTCGTTTTCGGATGCCTCCTTTCTCCCGCCCACGCAGTTGCACGCCACCATTCGTTGATTGCGATCTTGGGCTAGAGTCATGCAAGCTCTGTGTAACCGTATAACTGGGAAGGCATCACAAGGCTATATGCGCCCGGTGATGATCTGACAGGAAGATACGAAGATTCGGCGGGGGACAAACAGAAGAAAAAAAAAGAGAAATTACAGCGGACGGGAAAAAAATAATGGGTATACCAAGGGAATTCCACTACAATCTCACTGACAATATAATCTAATGGAATGCCTCTTCATCTGGTATTTCATCCCATCGCTCGCGGCATCTATCCGTAACGACCGACATCGATGAATAATTCGATGAATAATGCAATTGTATCATATCTTCCTATATCCGCCCCAAGTTTGACCCAAAAAAATTATACCAAGAATCTCATGCACACGGGAATGGCAGTACAAATCATGGCGGAGCGAAGATGGGAAAGGCAATAATATTAGGAGACATTCCTCACCCCTCTCATTGCAGGAGCTGTTATAAGAAAGGTTTTACTGAACTTAAGGCACACGCCTCTGGTCTCTCTTTGGCTTCACCACCCGAGCTATCGAGCTCATGGTTAGGAGGAGTGCTGGTGCGTTCAAGAAGAGCCCTTTGATAATGCACAAGACCAAATACGCCAGATGAGACATGCAGTTTTGGCATGGTGGGAGTACCATGTGGAAGGTTTGCGGTGACACAACGTGACACCTCTCTTTGGAGACTGGAGCGTGGCTCTGAAAGGAGGCGGTAACTCAACATTTCGAGCAGTGTGTATAATATACACGATGAGCAGACTATAATTATTATAGTCTGCTCATCGTCAAATACAGCACCATAGGACTGTACAAGAGACGTAATTGCGTGACGAGCATAATATTGTGTTACATCGATTCACAAAAATTATCAACCGTATCATGCGTTTAGCACACGGACGACGAAAAGGCATTGCTATACGTCACGATTTCATCGCATGTACAGTATTAATAGGTAGAACCCTTTTCGTGTCTAAAGTAAATTGGACAAATATTGCAAAATGCTTACTAACTAAAAGTAAAACGACTAAATACAATTTTCTTTTCTGTTGGAGGGGAGTACGTTATTCACAGCGAAGGATCTGATATCGGGAGGTGTTTTGTTTGAATAATAATTCGTGTCTAATTTCTTAACTCCTTGCCTCCCCCTGTCAGTATCAGCACTTTGCAACCCACTACCAATTGTTTGTAGGATATAACCTGAATCCTGCAAAATCCTGCAGTGCTGGCTACTGTGGACCATTGCCTGAATCCTGCCAAATCCTGCACTGAGTTTATGGAGTTTTAGTCCACATTCTAAACAAAGACTTTTTTCAGCTTAGAACAATGGGCCCTTTTTCGAACGGATAATCTCTTGACAAAAGCCACAACGACGTCCGAATTGTTACCAGCATCCTGCATTTTCCTACTGACAAAATCACCTCATGCCCTCAATCCTGCACATTCCTACAGTGTGTCAACTCTCATGTGCCCTCAATCCTGCTAATTTGCTAAATCCTTCTCCAGCACTTTGATAGTAGTAGCCTGTATCCTGCACAATCCTGCAATGTGTCAACTCTCATGTGCCCTGAATCCTGCAGAATCCTGCAATGTGTCAACTCTCATGTGCCCTGAATCCTGCAGAATCCTGCTGAAGGCAAATAGGATCTGAATTCGATTCCGTGGCGATCCCCGACTTTGGGGGTGAATAATGTTTCCCTCTTTGTGTGCGCGGCCGTGGAGGGCCATCTTGTTGACCCATCGCGCCCTGCGACCACGGCCGGCCTTTGACGGATCGGGGGGGGGGGGCTGGCGAGTCCGGCACCGACGGCTGTTGCATGTTTTACATCTCATTTCATCTTCCGAGATACGTGTAAACACGTCACAGCACACTCAAATAAGAATAAAGTAGGAAAACAGAAATAAATCAATGCTTTAACAAAAAAATAACATCCAATTAGCTCCCGTAGGGTTGCCAGAAAAGAAACTAGTTAAAGAGTTCATTTTGCTCAGCAGATAACTCGCCATGACTATTTTCAGTGATCATGTAAATACTTCTCTATTCTGAGAAAAACTTAGCAGTACAGTATAAATAAACACAGGCAGGTTTATGGGGTTATTTCACACAAATGTCTAAAAAGAAGATATGTGACCCCGCACAGCGATATGAGGAATATCCCACCAAAACACGTTTCCAGTAAACAACGCCTGAAGTCAAAGTATCTTCTCAATTCGTTAAAAAAAAATATTGTATTTTCGGAACGTTTTGTATTGGAGGATATTATATTCAAAGGATTTTTCCGATATCCGTCTCTAAATGTTGAAAAACAAGGATTTCGGGGGAGTGTTTGTGTACTGTTTACATGAAAATTTAAAGTTCCTGCCTTTTTTGAATGGCCGCTTTCGAGGAGTTAGAATGGTGCTGCTATATTGTGTTTGGTACCAAATGAACGAGTGAAGTCCCCCTGTACTATTTACAACAAAGTTCACACGGAAATAATTTTGATATCATTTGAAAGCTAATGGTAGACTATACTCTTTCACATCATTAGAAAATCTCAAAATCTCAAAAGTGGGGGTTATCCTCATTATGCTGTGCCGGGTCACATATTTGAAACACCAAAACCTTTATTGCAGCAGTTAGGCCAATACCAATTGTATCCGAATTGTCTTTATAACTGCTTTTGCTAATGAACTTCTCTGTTTCTGTCAGGGAGCTCTCCAAACTAATTAGATGACAGAAACAGTACAATAACATACATGGAAAAAGAATTATTTAATAAGTAGATAGCAACCATGCCGAATATGGCAATTACAAAAATAAATAAGACATCTTTAAAACGACAGAGATTTCATCATAACAGCGACAATACTGAATATGAGAAATGAGGAGAATTATACAATTAATTATTATCAATGAATGGAACTCTTCGTGATGTGGGTCGAAGTAGAGGAGGGGAGATTGGTTGCTATGGAGACCGAGCCGACATTTCCCTCGGTTTCGTCGCTGTGATACATAAGACGGTCTAACTCCCAGGCGTCTCCTCCACTTGCTTCCTATTATTCCAATATCAACGCTGCCTCTTCGTTTCTGCCACCACCCTACCCCCCCCCGCCCGCCAGCGTATATATTTTTACACCGCAGCCATGGGTTTTTCACTGTATTCGTGCAAATCCGTGCTTGAAAAGAGACCACAATGCAGTGCCGCGTTACGAGATCAGTCAGTTGGGATTTCTTGAGCAGGGGCAAGATTGTGACTGGTTGTTGTCGTAGCTGTAGTTTGACACAAACAAGTAAGGTGGCTTGTTAATTGCAA
>OX465106.1:2943590-2963590 GCA_949987565.1 Luidia sarsii | reverse complement strand
CAGCTCGGGCAGGATTCGAACTCGCGACTCCTGCTTTCTAAGTCCAGACGTCTTAGCCACTGGACCACTTGTCGAGGTCGTGTGGCGGATTCGAATAACGCATGGCGGCGGGTATCGCGTTGCATCATAGATATACATTGTTGTTTGCATCATACTGAACTTCTGACTAGACGTATCAACACCGTCTAGTCTCGGTATGATCGGAGTGACCATTCCAGGGCTGCAACTGTGGCCAATGATAAGATCGGTACGACACATCAAACCCGGGATGGAACGTCTGGTGCAAGAATGAAGTACGACATGAATGATTTCCATCGATTTCAGGGCTTAATTTTGTCGTCAATTCCTTCGGCGATCCTTCGGGCTGTCTCGAAGCAACGGTGCCGGGTCTGCCCTGGGAATAGCGTCCGATCGCAGATGCGATATGATACAACGGTGCGTCGGTGAGGTTGCAGTTCGATGATGAGGGCTGGGCAAGGTATACCCGCCGCTCTACACGGATTCGAACCCCTCACCTGACGAGCGAGCGGCTCGCTGGTCAGGCGCTCGAGTTGTCTGTATCTAGGCTGGGGTGGAGTTCATCCCCTTTCGACGCTTCGTATACTCAACTCACGATGGATAACCCGTCGCACGCTAGTGATAAACCTCCTGCTTTCTGTACATAGCTCATCGTCTTGCGATGGGTCGCGAGTTAAGACGAGTTTGGTGACTCAGACGGCCAACTCGACTCCCACCCGAGCCGACTGTATCTTGTTCAGCCCAGGCAATCGGGCAGAGCACTCAGCAAACAGTGCTCTATATAGACGTCGAGTTGGGCAAACCCGTTCTATCTGTATTCGATCGGATCTTGGCCCCTTTTTGGGACTCCCGTCCGTTCCTGACCTACGAGCGGTTCCGCCCCCGGGGATCGGGAAACATCAACCTTTAGGATTTGGGCATTTTGGGGGGATTTGTGTGCACAATCAACATGCCACTTCAGTAACCCAGTGCTTCAATGGCGACCGTTTGCCCGTATGCCTGGAGTGAGTGTGGTACATGCATATAATACACGGCGCATCCAAGCAACACGCGGCCGTTCGGTTGCTTGTATATCGGCAACGTGTATTACTGCTACAGTGGGGGAGGCGAGCCCATGCGTAGGCAGCCGTACGGTTGAATGACAGCGGAAATCGGCATCGATTTTGATTTTTCTCTCCACCAGCGGCAATGATATAATACAACAAGCAAGACAGGCGGACTGACTGAACGGCCCGACTGCGCTGCTGGAAAACAAGCCAAGTGGTTTCATGGCGGGGAGTGGGGGGACAGGAGTGGTGCGGAGACAGAACGGCCGCACTGCCGAAGACGGAAAACAGACGACAAAGTAAACAGAGGGATTTGGCGGTATATAGAGAGATTTCTCGATGCCCCGTGCTTGACGAAAACCGCGAGTGGGCGTTTTCTACTTCCAGATGGACTTTGTCTGTTCCATCGTGGAATTCACTGGCTGATTTTTGGAGACTCTTCATAGCTTTTTTCTTTTCCTTTCGACGCATCCTTCCCCATCATCATGACTTCATCAACACCACCACCACCTCCCCCTCCACCTCATCCTCCTCATCTCTCCCACTCTCTCTCCCACTTTCTTCCTTTTCCTTCCCAAGTTTCAGAAGCAATAAACGGGAACAGGTATTGACTTTGTGTTGTATAAAAGGTCCGTAGTCAAATCAAATGAGAGTGTCAGATCTCTCTCTCTCGCTCTCTCTCTCTCTCTCGCTCTCTCTCTCTCTCTCTCTCTCGCTCTCTCTCTCTCTCTCTCTCTCTCTCTCTCCCTCTCTCCCTCTCTCCCTCTCTCCATCTCTCTCTCTCCCTCTCTCCCTCTCTCCCTCTCTCCCTCTCCCCCTCTCTCCCTCTCTCTCTCTCTCCCTCTCTCCCTCTCTCCCTCTCTCCCTCTCCCCCTCTCTCTCTCCCTCCCTCTCTCTCTCCTTCCATTCCCTTCCATTCACTCCTTGCCCATCCCCTTTTTTCCGCCCCAAGCGTGGCTCGGCCGTTAACATAGCACCGTCAATCGCTTGACTTTTTTGTCCGCCCAAAGGCGTTGATAGTCAGCCAGAAAATTGCCTCTCAGAGATGACGACCGCGGATAATTGCGTGGATTGTGGATGCCAGGCTAGGCCGCGGCCCGCCGACCAGCCGGCCTCGTTAAGTATAAAGTCTGTGATTATCAGCGCTGGGAGTGTGAACACGTCGATACCATTCTTCTTCTTCTTCTTCTTCGTCTACCTAATACATTCCATGGAGAGTGATGAATGACGGAAATCACCCTACCATGCAGGCTGCACTTTACAGTGACAAATAAGCCACGTCCAATACGCGCTAAAGACTACAGGGTTTACGACGAAAGTACTGGCAGAGTGGAGTTCATTTCTTCTGGTTGGTTCGTCTGCCGCGGCATCCTTTTAACAGAAAGCAGTTGTGGGCGGCGGACCGCATGCAATAAACTCATCTGTCTGCTGACATGACATGACAACGTGTCGCCGAGCGTAGATTCCTCTGTATGTTTGTCGATATGGTTTTCTGTAAATTAATAATTATATCAGTGTGTCCTTTTCGTTACTTGAAAGGTAGATTTGCTCAGCACACACTCAGTACTTAAGTATCATTACTGTAGCCCCCCCCCCCCCTCGGCGTAGATTTCAAGCCCACGAAATTCCAGCAGTTATCTCGAGGGGCTGAATTAGCTCTACGAGATCTGAGCACTGGAACTGCCCATCCATCACAACCGCCTCCTTAATTATCAGCATTGTTTTTTTTTCCGCTGGAGAAAAAAAAAGCCAGTGGGGCCGAAATTGATTGCCTTTGACAGCTGGCAAAACACGGACACAATCGAGCGACCACTTCGTCCTATGGGTCCTCATCATAGTCAGACCGGGCAGTGGATTTCGGTTGAAATGCAGCGCATTTATGACGGAGCTTACATGTATAGATATGCCCGTATACGCACACACATCCACACGGACCGTCTAAAGATTAGACAAACACACCGGTCAGCAGGTTTCTCTCACGCGAAAACACCGAAGCCAAGGTGCTCCGGAAACGAAGGAACACCCCTGGACACTGTCGTAATGGAGGAGGAGGAGGGGATATAGAAAGCACGAGGAAGAGATGGAAGGTTCAAGGACTGGGACTGGCGCAAGGATACTGCCGAGACGAGCAGCGCCGCAGGCGATGCCGACTCGCAACAGGGGGCATCGGGACGGCTTTCAGGCGGAGCGCGGTGCGAGGGCGCCCGCTTTGCGAGGGACCGGCGCTGATGGATGGGTACCAGCGATGTGCCGCCTCGCTGATTGGGTTCGCTGGTGACCCCCTTGTGCGTGAGCTCTCTTCAAAAACGAGTTGCGCCTCCGAGGAGACCCGCTAACTCAACGTTTCAAGGTCCGCTTACGCAGGCGCGCGATAACAGAAAGCGGCAATACCGCGCGGTATTTTTTTCGCAGGAGCGGAAACTCGCTTGGTTTGTATGCATATGGTACTTTCCAGGGGCAATGGCGCCGTACCGGAGGAATCGAAAGCAAGACGGGAAGACGCTCTCTTATACTTGAGATCCCGGCGAGAAGATCGTGTCTACAGCGAAAGAGAAACCCAAGAATTCGATTGGTCGGCACGCGCAGTCGCAGCGCGGTTTCTTCGAGCTAAAAAAAATATCGCTGTGGTTTCTAAACGGCGCGGTTTGTCCGCTCCAGGTGTAAACGTCCCCATAGAGAACTGCGCGTCCTCACTTTTGACCGCGCGGAATTCCGTTACCGATCGCGTGTGTAAAATAGGCCTTCAGGCAGTGTGCATGTATGCTCGGGATGACGGCCGTCAACTCACCTTCACTCACAGCCACGCTCACTCACAGGAGAGATAACGCACCCGGCGTGTACCCGCGATTCATTGCATTGTGAACCCAACGTATAATTTATACAAACCTTCAAATACCATCGTGAATTATACTGTATCTCTGGCAAGAATGCTTCTCAAATTGCGCATAGTTCTTTGGACGACTCTCTTTACATTTTGTCGAGGCGACTTCTTCATAGTCATTCCACCATCTTCAATCAGCGTTCGTGCGTCTGCATATTTACAAGGGAACTGCTATTTAATAATGTTCAGTGTTATTTTTCAGGGGGGGATGTGTCGGGAGAAAGATTGCTTGGCTGCTGCACTCATTCTCACACACTCACTCACTGTAAAAAACGAACTGCACCTCATGCACTTCTGCAATGGCACATATTATGTCCCAGAATCATGAACACTTGAGGCACCTACTGTACTTCATGCACATGAAATACTGTAGCTCAAACACATGTGGCATTGTAATCACGTGAGCAAAAGTCGGATGAGGTGCATGAAGTGCTTCATGAACAAGAACATCTCCCTATTTACTATACCTCAAGCACATGAAAGTGAAAGTTCCAAAGAAAGAAACGACTTAAAAGCTGGCTTGTGGATAAGTATAGACTAGAGTGATTTATGTCATTCCCATTTCCTCAAATTTATTGTATCGGGTAATCATCTTGATTGGACTTGTCTAGCCTCACGTTTTCGTCCTGTCCTGTCCTGTCGTTGCCAGCCCTGTCTCATGCATGTTATTTCGTGTTAAACCTTAAGTTATTAACTCAAATATTATGTACTTACTTCCCAACAATATTCAAAGGTAATTTTATATAATTTTCAACAATGTATAAGTACACAATCCAAGGGGGTCTCCGCCTTACAAGCTCTGCTTCTTGGAGACCTCCTCCACTTACTGCAAACCCATTATAAAATTCTAATATTCTAGTATTGAACTTTATTTACCGTGTAAGTGGAAATAAAATGAACTGAACTGAACTGAAAGTGAGCATCACCTCGTGCATATGTATCGTGCACCGTGTGCCTCAACATACTTCACCCATGTGCATGACGTGAGCACCGTTTTCACAGCGCTGTGATTTGTCTATTGGGAAACTGCCCTCCTCTGGTATATCGAACGATTTGCTGAGGACGCCATTTCAAATAGGAGTCAAAAGGGAGTCAATAAAAAAACGGAGTCATAGAAATGGCCCTGGGTCAGAGTCGTTGGAAATGCGTTCCTTTTTTTTTGTAATTGTGGGGCGGACGTCTGCTCAAGGTAACTGGTATCGATTGCCGATAAATAGATATTTCGTGACATTGACATGAACTGGGTTCTACTGCAGGGTTGCATGTGTTACCGGGTACTGCGCGTAACGGTTGAGTGAAGTTCTCTCTCTTCTAAGTCAAACAAATAAAAGAACATCTAAAATTTAGTGGGCCTGACGTTTCGATCCTAGCAGGACCTTTCTCAAAGGCAGAGTGACAAGGACAAAACAGATACATGTACCAGAAGGAAGGGGGAGAGAGTGAATAGGACACGGATGAGAAACAAAGGACAAAGAATGAAGCTGGTAGGGAGAGATCAAAGGGAAGGGCAAGGGGTATAGGGTAGGGATTAGTGAGAGGAGGGGGAAAGATCAAAGAGAAGGGCAAGGAGTGGGGTAAGGATTAGTGACAAGAGGGGGAAAGATCAAAGAGAGAAGTGTGAAGGACTGAACACAAAAGAAGGATTATCAGAAAGCTGCATGGTGTTAGTCATTACCCTCCTGGATGTTGAGACCATGTGGTTGAATAGTCCGAAGACGCTTCATCCACATTTTCTCACGGCTAAGACGGACAGCATTACTACGGTGACCAAGGGATTCTATGCCCAGTACACTCATATCTGATATCGAATGATCAGGGAGATTGAAGTGATACCCAACAGGGGTGTCCATTTTACCGGTTTTGATAGTAGACCTATGGCCATAGATCCGTTAAAAGAACAAAATAAAAGAACTACTGACTTGGAACTTTCAAACAATTCTGAACGGAATGCCGGTGGCTGTTGTAGCAGTTGTGTGGCCAGGTTTTCAACAATTATTGGTTGCTCGCATCTGAACGAAAGAAGGGGGAGAGTGATCCCTGAAGGTGCATACGACAACTAGGGGCCGAATTGCTTCTGACCCCCCCCCCCCACCCCACCCCGGCAAAGACTTGTTGACCATTTAGGACGGCCGCCAGTCTAAGGGCGTGGATAGCTGAGATGGCAAGAGCGCTTGCTGCGCAAAACCAGAGGATTCGGGTTCAAATCCCGGGCCAGTCCAAGTTTTCTTTGCCAATAAAAAAAAAATAATCAAAATCAAAAGTGGTTTCCCGCGTATTTCCTGCCGGGCCCCGAACTTTGCAGTAAAATGACTAGTACTCAAAGTATAGCAACCTGTTGTATACCGGTATATTAGTGGGAGATAAAGATTCGGCAAAGCGCTCGACTATAACGCACCTGGCGCTCATTGTTCAAAGGACGACCACTCTCCCACTCCTCTCGGTCGCTTCCTCGTTAGCGTCCGGTCCCTTCCCTCCTCCCCCTCTGCTCAAGATGTCCAGATAATACTTCAAGGGAGGTTTTTTTTTTACCGCTGAGTGACAAGGTCGGTTGTATACGCTCTCGGCCCGGCGTTTCCTACCCCGGCGTCTGCTCAGCGGTTTCTTGGTTTCAAACGATGAGTCTTCTCGGGGGAGAGCAGCTCTCTTTGCCTGAGAGAGAGAGAGAGAGAGAGAGAAAAAAGAAGGGATGAGATGGAATGAGTGAGACATTTTGGAAAGAAACAGCGGACTGTCAGCGTGGTCGAATCGATACAGTTTGGGCGAATGCTTGTCCCAGTTGGTCTGAATCTCGCTCAACACGGGACCGACGTGTCATTCCAAAGTAGAACAGATCTCTCACTGGGAGCTGCCTTCTGTTTGTCTGGCCAGCTTTTTTTTTAAATAGCAGGCGTTTCCTTTGGCGCTCTTTTCAGGCCGCTGCGCGTATTTTTGCCGCGCCACAAAATCGAAGCGTGAAACGACGTGATCGTGGAGGAGGGGTTGGTGGAGGGGTTACGTACGCTGTTTCAAATCTTTTGCTTGCGGGGTTTTAAAGGCATAACACAGCATTGGTCGAGGTCGAAGAATAGCATCCATACGATGTCTGATCCAACACATGCATGAAATAGCACACCTGTGAACAATAATTCAGCTCGATCCGCCAACCGAGTCTCAAGAAAATCGTTAAAAAACCGCTTCATTTGTTTCGCGAAAATGCAGCATTCAACATTATTGTTCCGAAAGATCGTTTAGATCCCGGGTGAGAATTATTTTACCCTTTTTCTCAAAAAAAAAATACAGCATTTAGGCAGAATAGTTTCAGTGAGAGGTTTCTACCATAACCATCTTCAAACTGTACAAGTTTCGTGTAAATCTGTGAACGTTAAATTTTATGTTTTTCGATCTTACCAATGGTGTGTAGGGGCTTTAGCGGCCTGCGTGGGTGTGCTACACATGTTTCTCATGTCTTCGTGTATCTCCATAAATTCGTGCTCCACCGAATGTTTGTTCCGCTACGGCTCCTGACGTGGAGGGCGCAATTATAGGCTTATCTAGAACATCCACTCAGTTCATACGCAGCACGTCTCAGCGGGTTCTGGACCGCTCAGACTGCTCCATGCCCTGTCACGTTCATTTCTCTTTAACGAGAGACAAGGATGCATCCGAGCGGACTGTGGCGAAGCAAAGGGATGCGGAATTAAATCGCACCAAGAGAGAAATGAAAAGCAAACTCTGCATTATCGCGGTATAAACTAAACTGTTTATCCGTATGAAGGAAAAAAAAATAGCGGCGTGAAATTGTCCGCTCGTCCGTTTATGGCGGTCCCAGGGGACGACTGCCGTTTCCTGTGCTTATAGAGCAGCTGGAATAATACGCGAGAGAAGGAGGGAGGGAGGGAGGGAGGGAGGGAGGAGAGACCGCCTTCGTACCTTCCAAACCTAAGACAGATGGCGGCTGCATGAGATGAGGGAGATCTCAGATTGGAAGCAGTTAGCGAACATCGATTTGCCTCGGATAACTGTCAGCGGGGTTTTTTCCGCGGACGGTGTCGTCTTTTCTTTGAAGAGAATGCAAAGCCAAGAGGCCCGCCAGTCAGGGGTGTGACTTAACCCTTCGCCGGCTGACTCTGACGTTGATTAACCCAACACCACACTCGCTGCGTATAGAGTTGTATAGTGTCCCCCCCCCCACCCCTTTCTGAGCAGTGCATTGCTAGTGGGATCCTTTGCCATATGAAAACGAGTCGGGATTATCTGCAGTCTGTAGGCCGAAACCAACCAGTGGTCCGTCAACGCCTTCCTTTGACGTTGGACAAGTATGGCGTGCTTGTATAATTGGTAGATTAACGGTAAACCCGCCAAGATTACGGCGATGCCAGAATGTATAGGTCTTCCTGTGTGGTTTTAATTCGTGTGCACTTTTTTTCTGTCCTCTCTCTCTCTCCCTGTCTCTCTGTCTATCTGTCTGTCTGTCTGTCTGTCTCTCTCTCTCTCCTCTATCCATCTCTCTCTCCATCTCTCTCTCCATCTCTCTCTCCATCTCTCTCTATCTCTCTATCTCTCTCATCCCTCTCTCTCTCTCTCTCTCTCTCTCCATCTCCCTCCCCCTCTCTCTCTCTCAATCGCTCTCTCCCTCTCTCTCTCCCTCTCTCTTCCTGTCTCTCAATCTTCCTGGTTTAGACCTGGTGCACGTACAGACGTCAGCTCCGACGCTGCTTGGAATTAATCGGGCAGTGCAGTGGCAAGGCTGCCCTGGCCCACGATTGACTGGATTGTCGGGGCCAGTTTCTTCGCCCGTCGAGCAGACTCGCAGATGAGTGAGCACTGAGGAGCCTCGGAGACACGCAAGAGGTAACGAGCGAAGACGTGAAGCCTTCCACCGCGATGGAGTTTTATGAGAAAAGAGAGGGGAGGTAGGGAGAGACAGAGGGGTAAGGGGGTGAGAGAGAAAGTCGGGAAGAGAGAGAGAGAGGGAGAGATAGTGAGATTGGGAAGGGGAGGGAGTGGAGGGGACGAGTGGGAGGGTGGTATAGTGAGAGAAAGGGAAGGGGAGGAGATAGGGTAGAGAGAGGCGAAAGATGGGAGAGACGGTGAGACAGAGGCGATGGGACAGGAAGACGGAGAGAGTGAGGGAGAGATAGTGAGGGAAGAGAAAGATGCGCAAAGGAGACCGAGAGATGGAATGAGAGAGGGAGAGAGATGAGGGGAGAAGGGAGAGAAAGGAAAGTGGGGTCTCCAAGATTAAACTAGGGTTCACGTCGTGGCAGAATGTGGCCCGACTTTTTTTTTTTTTTTTTTTTGGGGGGGGGGGGTTCAAGCTTGATCGCAGACCGGAAGACGGAGCGGAGAGAGGGGTTGTCGAGCCAGTCGTGCCGAAAATAAGATTTGGTTGATGAAGAAGGCTCGTAGAGGAGCGAGGGAGGCTAGGCCGATGCCGATAAAAGATGGGACGAGCGGATGGCGTCAATAAGACCCCCCCCCCCACACACACACACACCGTAAAATAAAACAATGCGGCCATAAACGAGCCAAATGCCAGGTCGTGATTAACGGCACGGCCTTGCATAAATCCTCCAGAATGGGGTCATTCTGGGAAGAGAGTCGGACGGGAGAGGCTTTTTTTACAGCCTTGCGATAACAGATAGGAAGCGTGATTGATTTGCTGGACTCATTTCTCCCTCCCATCGAACACTCCGCACACACACAAAAGAAACCCAATCTCGTGTTTCATTAAAGACACCTATAGACGCACCGTGTTTGCATGGGAGTTTAGGCAACAGTTCTTGTACTAACTTATTATGAGTTTGAGATTGCATTTGTTCCTCGACAATACAACATCGGGGCTGTTGCTGATCGATGCTGAACTAAATAACCGCAGCGTTGGTACGTCAAACAAGATGTCCCGGGTTCAAGTCCCGCCTGCACCAACTCGCTCTACTTGCCCAGCCCCGCAGTCATACCCCCCCCCCCGCAGCTTGTCCCAAAGAAACCTGTCCCCGACTTACCCCCAACAGGTCCCTAACTTGTCACAACAAACTTGTCCCCGTCTTGCCCCCGACGAAGCCCGCTTTTCTGGCCCCTATACTCCCTCTAAACTCCGTGCTGTCCCCCACTCCCCCTGTCGGTCCTCGCTCTCCCGTAACAACACCCCATGGGAGAATACTCCGAGGCCAACCCCCCCCCCCATTCGAATAAAAAAAAACAATCAGCGGATATTGAGGGTCCGTGATTGTCTCAATTCCCACCTGAGGGTCGCGCCTTACATTGAGCGTAAACCAACCGAACCACGACCACTAACGAACTCGTACGTCTGAACAAGTCCGGAACGCCGGAACGATCTGCTGCAATATACATGTGTATTGCAGCAGATCCCACCATTTCGTGTCGGCCTTGAGCGTCACCGTATTATGGAAAGCATGCCGTCGACAAACGATTGGCCAAGTCGTTTCCAAAATCCACCTTTAAAGTAGAGAGTCCGTGAATGCGTCAACTCACACCTTATACCCAAATGGGGGACGTGACGACTCCCCTGGACCCGCCCGCACGCCACTGCATCACGCAAAACAACGCGAGCGTTTGCGTTCCACCAAGGGACGCAGCGACTTCACGGGTGAAGATCGCGTGGTCCATAACATGTGACCTGGCACAGCGACACTAGGATTATCCCACCAAAACACTTTTCGAGTAAACAACGCCTGAAGTCAAAGTATCTTCTCAATTGGATAAAAAAAATCAGTTTTTGTTTTTTGTATTTTCGGAAAGTTAATGTATTGAAGGATATTAGGTTTAAAGGATTTTTCCAATATCCGTCTCTAAATGTTGAAAAACGAGGATTTCGGGGGAGTGTTTGTGTACTGTTTTCATGAAAATGTAAAGTTCCTGCCTTTTTGATTGGCCGATTTCGAAGAGTTAGAATGGTGCTGCTATATTGTGTTTGGTACCAAATCAACGAGCGAAGTCCCCTTGTACTATTTACAACACAGTTCACACGAAAATAATTTTGATATCATTTGAAAGCTAATGGTATACTCTTTCACATGTCATCATTAGAAAATCTCAAAATCTCAAAAGTGGGGGTTATTCCTCATTATGCTGTGCCGGGTCACATATAGACAGCAACGGTCCATTTGAAGAAGCTTCAAATGTTGCGAACGCAACATTTTGCATGCCTTTTCTAAATATCGCTGAAAGGAGTCTTTGTGACGCAAGACTTACGCCGTGTTTCTAAGTTTTAAGTACTTAACTCTTTATTGAGGCAACTTTTCTTGAAATCGGCTTCTGCAGGACGGCTGTGACTTGCTCTGTCACTCGTAGTGTAACGTGGAAAATCATCAGAAACTCATGCTTGCAATGAGGACGCTACACTACAACCCTGTAGCGGCCTGTAAAAGGTCTCGTTTGGAAATGAACCGAGGAACAAGAAAACTGACTCTGAAATAAAATTAAAAAAACTGTAGAAATTGCAAACTAATAATGTGACTGGACCGGGATTGAAAGCATGCCTACGACATCATGTACAAACACTCCACCACCACCGCCAGCAAGTATACACAACCCTAAGGCCGGAGCTCACTAGGTTATTATGGACTATCAGACTCGTCAGGAATCAAGCAGAACAAGTCGGAATGAAGAGTTTTTCTGAATTCCGTTTGAATGCTTAGCACCCAGGCACCTCGAACGATTCTTGCACGTTCGTAACGGTTTGTCAGCTCTCAGATGCAGCTCGATTGTAACACAGTGGGAGTACATGTACAAGTATAGCCCATAGGCCTTATTTAGCACGCTGTCAGATCAGAACGCAGTCGGAGCGTTCCGCCTCACTCCGTACATCCGGGGGTGTGCGAGGAACTTCCATTGCTGCGACGACATCCGGGCACACTCAGCCTCCAGTTTGACTAGGGCCTGAGGTGTGTGAGGGTGTGTGTGTTGGGGGAGTGGCTTCCCAAAATAGTCAGCTGTGCAATTGATGCGGTGGATAGGATGTAATGCTGTCACGCCATTCTCGACAGAATCGGACCGTTTACTCGGATCATATCAGTGTGCCAGATTTGATTCGCGAGCCGCACACGAAAATCATCCGTATGACGCGGATGCGTTCTTTATCTAATGGGTCCTCAACGTGGCCAAAATACTCGCCCACACTCACACGCACGCGAGCCCCCCCCCCCCCCCCAAATACAAAATGATCGCGCGGTAACCTTTCCTCGCGGGTCTGCGAGGCCTCGGACGCGGTTGTTTCTCTCGACTGGGTCGGCTCCTCGTCACGCGAGCCCCTAGACCAACAGCGAGGTGCACTGAGCAAACATGGCGCGGATGCGGTCTGCCGCGCGAGTTGTCTCTAGTAATTGGATTTCAAGGCGCCCAGGCGAGTTTGGACGAACGCGGCGTCTCTCTCTCTCTCTCCTCTCTCTCTCTCTCCCTCTCTCTCTCCCTCTCTCTTTCTCTCTCTCTTTCTCTATCTGTCTGTCTCTGTCTCTCTCTCTGACTCTCTCTGTCTCTTTCTGTCTCTCCCTCTCCCTCTCACTTTCTTTCTCTCTCCCTCTCTCCCCCTCTCTCTTTCTTTCTCTCTCTGTCTCTGTCTCTCACTCTCTGGCTCTCTCTGTCTCTCTCTGTCTCTCCCTGTCTCTCTCTCTGTCTCTCACTGTCTCTCTATGTCTCTATCTCTGTCTCTATCTGTCTCTCTCTGTCTCTCTCTCTGTCTCTCTGTCTCTCTCTCTGTCTCTCTCGTGTCTCTCTCTCTGTATCTCTCTCTGTCTCTCACTGTCTGTCTCTCTCCGTCTCTCTCCGTCTCTTACTCTCTGTCTCTCTCTGTCTCTCTCTGTCTCTCTGTCTCTCTCTCTCTCTCTCGATCCCCTCTCTCTCTCTCCCTCCCTCGATCTCCCAGCACCTCCCTCACAGAAGAGACGCCGAAGCGTGCCCAGAATCGAGAGAGGGGGAGAGAGAGAGTTTGATTTGAGCGTGGTGTAGAGCGGCGTGGTTTTCTGTCTATATAATCATACCGTCTAATTAAAACAAATTTCTAGGGTCTGGCGTTACTGGTGGGACCTTCCTCAAATCGATCGAAACGCCAGACCCTATATATGAATAGTTTGGATTTGCTTTGGGCCATTGCAGTCCATGAGCGGTTTGCAACATTGTTTTTTTATATATATAATGTGACCCGGCACAGCATCATGAGGAATAACCCCCACTTTTGAGATTTTGAGATTTTCTAATGATGACATGTGAAAGAGTATACCATTAGCTTTCAAATGATATCAAAATTATTTCCTTGTGAACTGTGTTGTAAATAGTACAAGGGGACTTCGCTCGTTGATTTGGTACCAAACACAATATAGCAGAGAGAGAGAGAGAGAGAAAGAGAGCGAGAAAAGGGGAAAGAGGGAAAGAGAGAGAGGGGGAGAGAGGGGGGAGAGAGTGAGAGAGAGAGAGGGGGAGAGAGAGCGAGAGAGGGAGAGACTGAGGGAGAGAGAGAGAGAGGGGGGAGGATGAGAGAGAGAGAGGGGGAGAGAGAGAGCGAGAGAGAGACTGAGGGAGAGAGAGAGAGATAGAGAGAGAGGGAGAGAGTGAGAGCGAGAGAGAGAGAGAGGGGGGAGAGAGAGAGAGAGAAAGAAAGAGAGACTGAGAGAGAGAGATAGAGAGAGAGACTGAGAGAGAGAGGGACTGAGAGAGAGAGACAGAGACAGAGAGAGACTGAGAGAGAAAAGACAAGCCGACAATCACAGCTCAAGATGTCCTTCCGTGACCTCAGGTTTGCTGAACAGCATACGTGCCGATCCTTCGTTTCACTAAGCGCGGTAATCAAATTTCAACCGCTCCAGAGAGAGAAAGAGATAGAGAAAGAGATAGAGAGGGGAAAAGGTAAGAAATGGAGAAGGGGGGGAAATTGTTTATAGTCGATCTTTGGGAGTCTAAAAATACGAGCGCGGGTGTGATGCATGTCTTTGTGCTGGCGGCCCGCTTGTTGCCGCTTGTTGCCGCCTATTTCTTTTTAAGAGTAAAAAAAAAAAACCTCACGAAATCTCGATCTAGGAGTGTTTGAGCTCGATACACGGTTCATTGGTAGCGAATTGGCCCAGCCAAGGGTGCGTTGCCCGCTGCAAAGTGTACTGAAGAGGGACGCAGAGAGACAAAGAGGAAACGTCGGTAAGGGCAGTGCGCACTTGGACATCTCTGTCTTTCCATTGCTTGAGTTGATAGTTAACGCTCCTATCAACCCGTTACTTCTCCATTTTTTTTTTCTTCTATTGGCAACGGTGTATTGTTTTTGTTTGTTTTTTCCTTCGGGAAGAGGCCGCCTTCAGTTGACGAGAGACGGGATTGTCTGTAAGAAGAGATATGTATCCAGTTGCCAGGCGATGGACGGGTGGCTTAGCAGGGGGAAATTATCTCTCTCTCTCTCTTACCGCCCATCGAACGTCTGTTATTTCCCGCCTCTCCTCCTTCGGCGTCTGGGCATCCTTGACATATTCTCCCGATATCAGCCAATATTGTCCACGCTGTTTTTGTTTTAAATCGAAATTGGCCTCTTTGTGTTCGTATCCTCGATCTCCCCCCCCCCCGGCCTCCTCCTCCTCCTCTTCCTCCTCCTCCAACTCCACCCTGCGATGTATCTGAGGACCACGGGCCGTGCGCAACCCTCGGGCGCTGTCAACTGATGGGGGAGTGAGAGGGACGAGGAAGGAAGGAGGGAGGGGGGAGGGAGGGGGTGTGGGTATTGGATGTTGCAACAAGGAAGATGGCTCGGGCGGTGACGTGACGCGGTCCGGCGGGTTGCGATCCCACCCTGTGGCAACGTTACCTGTGCGTGCCAAGTTCGGCCCGAGTAGCGTCAATAATATATAGAGCATGTATGGTGGTTCGCGATCGTGTGCACGAGCCCCCTACCTCTATATTCGGGGTTCGATAGATTCTCTTTCTCCCTCTCCCTCAGCCTTTCCCTCTCCATCTCTGCCTCTGCCTCTGCCTCTGCCTCTGCCTCTCTCTGCCTCTGCCTCTCCCTCTCTGCCTCTGCCTCTGCCTCTGCCTCTGCCTCTGCCTCTGCCTCTGCCTCTGCCTCTGCCTCTGCCCCTGCCTCTCTCTGCCTCTGCCTCTGCCTCTCCCCCTCTGCCTCTGCCTCTGCCTCTGCCTCTGCCTCTGCCTCTGCCTCTGCCTCTGCCTCTTTCTTTGCCTCTGCCTCTGCCTCTGCCTCTGCCTCTGCCTCTGCCTCTCTCTGCCTCTGCCTCTGCCTCTCCCCCTCTGCCTCTGCCTCTGCCTCTGCCTCTGCCTCTGCCTCTGCCTCTGCCTCTGCCTCTGCCTCTGCCTCTGCCTCTGCCTCTGCCTCTCCCTCTGCCTCCCCCTCTGCCTCTCCCTCTCCCTCTCCCTCTCCCTCTCCCTCTCCCTCTCCCTCTCCCTCTCCCTCTCCCTCTCCCTCTCCCTCTCCCATTTCTCTTCCTCCTCCTTTGTGCTCCTTCCGTCTAAAGGTCAGAGACAGACTTCATCCGCCGGTTCCTCATCTATTGCCGTCTCCTGACCCTCCATGCAGACTTGATAGGCCTATACGAGATTATATCGCGGCTTCTGGAAGAAATCATGCAGTATATTGATGCAAAAAAAAGAGATGCCATTCGGCATTGGAATGTGCATTATGTCGTTTGTTATACGTAAACGATAGCAAGGCCGCATCCCATTGTGTCCATACTATAGTGCTGTTTACGATAATCTGACTGAGCTGATTGCAGAGCCAGTCGCTGTCTGCGCATGTGTGTACATTACGTCAGTACTGTGCGGGGGTTGCATCTATGGCTGGGTGGTAACCTCCTTCCCGGAGAACAATCACGGGGTTTGGGGTTTCGGGCCCATAGTAGATTGCGGAGGTATCGCCTTGCCTCGATCCCATCATATGCATCCGCGTGGCTTCGGTGTCGGGGCTTGCGAAATGCCGAATGCCCGGCAGTGAATGCGCACACCCAATACACTGACAGGCCCATCGGATGCACCGCAATCAGGAGATGGCTCGGAATTGGGTTAGGCGAGGCAGCGACCACATCACCCCAACCTCTCTGTCTGTCTCTCTCTCTCTCTCTCTCTCTCCCTCTCTCTCTCTCCCTCTCTGTCTGTCTGTCTGTCTCTCTCTCTCTCTCCCTCTTTGTCTCCATCTCCCCCTCTCTCCATCTCCCTCTCTCTCTCTATCTCTCTCACTCCTCCCTCTCTCTCTCTCTATCTCTCTCACTCCTCCCCTCTCTCTCTATCTCTCTCCCTCCCTCTTTCTCTCTCTTTATCTCCCTCTCCCTCTCTCTCTCCCTCTCTCTCTCTCTCTCTCTCTCCCCCTCTCTCTCCCCTCTCTCGCTCCCTCCCTCTTTCTCTCTCTTTATCTCCCTCTCCCTCTCTCTCTCTCCCTCTCTCTCTCTCTCTCTCTCTCTCTCTCTCCCCTCTCTCTCTCCCCCCTCTCTCTCTCCCCCCTCTCTCCCCCTCTCTCTCTCCCCTCTCTCGCTCCCTCCCTCTCTCTCTCTCTCTTTATCTCCCTCTCTCCCTCTCTCTCTCTCTCCCTCTCCCCTCTCTCTCTCTATCTCTCCCTCTCCAACCTCTCTCTCTCTCTCCCTCCCCCTCTCTCTCCCTCTCGCTTTCTCTTTCTCTTTCTTTATCTCTCTCTCTCTCTCTCCCGTCGTGGGACGTGGGTACTTAGTATAAGGCTGTCCCGCTGGACATCCCCATTAACGCTGATTTCAGACAACGGCCGTCCCTGACGAGTCCCCGCGGTCGAGTTGGTTCCCCCTTGACCGTTGGTCAGTAACGGTGATTTGTCGATGTCGTCCACCAACGGATTCGAGGTTTACGGCTGTTTCCATAAATCACCTTTTGAGGTTTGCCTTAATACATGTATATGAAGGTTCTATAATTAGCCGGCACCGGTCATCGGGCATTTGCCGGCAATTACCGCCCGTCACGAGCCGGACAAGGCCGGCAAGCCAGCCTCGATATGTCCCCCTCGAGGAGAAGTAATGTCCGCCGCTAATTATAATAGGTTTGTTATTTGGCAACGCGTTAAACCCCGATTAGCCTGGCAAATTAAGGTCATACGCAGTTGCTTTGTTTTGTCTCAATTGTTTCGACCTTCCGCCAATTGCCGCCATCGATAATTTGGGAGACGGTCATATCATGGAGCAATATTTTCCTTCCTCCGTGGTCGTATTCACCGGCTCCGTTCAAAAAGCGGGCGGGGTGGTGTGGGGTGGTGGGGGGGGGGAGGGGGTCATCACGGTGTCCGTGATGGGAGAGAGAGACAAAGAGAGAGAGGGGGCGGGTTGGAGAGAAATTGATATCCACTTGCGACGGTTGCATTCCATTAAACTCCTCTCAGGCCGGGAGTAGTGGCGAAGTGCACGGTCAACCTGTTTGCAGTCAAACATTGAAGCCCAGCCCACGCTGATTTGAAATACCATGACGAGATTTGGGGGTGTTTTGGGGTTTTTTTTGGCGGAGGGGGGGGGGGAGGATGGGGCGCTATTTGCCGGCGTCGGGCACAAACACGGATGAATGGTTACGTGTGCCGTCCCTTGGCGAGACCTACTCAATGTGTGCCTGGCCTAGCGCGAGGGCGAGTTCTGCCAGTCTGTGTTTGTGTTTGTTTGTTCCTTGCGAATAACCAAATTACAGGCCAAGTATGCAATCATGCGGAGAGTTGTTGTTGTTGCTGCTGCTGTTGTTGTTGTTGTTGTTGATGTTGTTGTTGTTTTTTGTTGTTGTTGTTGTTGTTGTTTTTTTTTTTTTTTTTTTTTTTTTTTTTTTTGTTGTTGTTGTTGTTGTTGTTGCTGCTGCTGCTTCTGCGGATGAGCTAACCTAGCACTGCGTTGTAGAGAGGCTTCCTGACGTCACTGTGCATAACTTGTGGATGAATCGTATGAAACGTGGATCTACGCTAGACCCGCGCTGCATGCACGGCCGATCGCACCAACGACGGGCCAGCCGTCGTTAAGTCAAGCTGCGGTGCATCGTATATTCTCGGTTCAAGACGTTGTTGCTTGAGATACTCTTACGGTTGCAGTTCAGTTCAACGCGTACGCGTGTGCGGGTCTCTGTGCGAGCACGTACGCGTGTGTACACTGCGGATCACGGTCGGCTATCCAAACCAACAACGTCTTGAACCAAGACTATGCATCGTAAGGTTTTGCGCAAGGTAACCGATGACTATCGCGTAGCAACCCTATGCAACTATGCATCTGTTGGCTGCAGTCGTAATGGGCAGGATTGGTGCGTGCGATACGCCAACGGCCGCGCGCATTGGTACACACACAGTGGTTCCTCATAGGGTTCGTGTACGTGAATGGTCTCCCGTATAGTAGTATGCATCCCTGCTATAATAGACGTTGGTCGGCGACTTCAAATTCATCCCCCATTGATCTCAGCACAAACTGGATAGTGTGTCGGCTGTTCCGAATGGAAACCCGATGATCGCTTCAGGGCACCGTGGTGATGGGGGTGGTGGCGGGCTATGTACGGTACTGGCGTCATTTTGCAGGCCCAGCGCTCCGTGCACGACCACAGCGCTTGCACTCCGTGCGATCCGACCGGAGATGCGACTGTTGGAACCCGACCGACTTCGGGGACTCGCTGGCAATTAATCGACCGCTGAGCCTTCCTGCACGATAATGAAATTGTGTGTGTGGGTGGGGGGTGGCGCGTATGTGCAAATGTCAGCCACAGCATCCAGAATGCAAGGTGATGCAGATGGAAAAAAGTCAGGTATAGTTGTTAGAACACTATGCTGCTTTAGCAGGCTTCCGATGATAATGCATTACAGTGACCAGTAACCCGTCCCTTTCCATATCATTTGCACACAATACAAAAGCTCGCAAGACGTAGCCGATGTGTTTGTCATACAATCTGCGCCACGGGTACGAAGCGACGCCAGGCCAGACTGCATCTTTGAATGGACCCGTCAATTCTGACACGCAATGCAAGTGGCTCTCTTTCCAAAATCTCAGTCTGGACTCCGGATCTGGGCCCGGGCTCTCGCCACTCCAAGCTTACATGCCTTTAAAGGGAACAGATGGCGTACATGTATAGGCACCAGGGGGTTAAATCCAAAACGCCATCATAATCCATCCTCGTATAAACTAATGCATTGTCACTTCTTTCAGAGTGAAGAACGCATAACTTGTAAAATGTACTTGCTTCATTACTCTATAGACCCTTCTTACTGACGTCACGTTGCTACTAGAAACAGCGAGATCCGCCATCTTGGTGTACACACATACGCTTTCGCTCGCACGTTTGTGTTCGTTTAACGTTACCTTAGTCATCATGGCGAATTCGAAGGCTACACGGTCGGATTATTACAGTTCTCTCGACATTCTCGGTTTTATTGCTGGAATAGATCCGTACACAATTAACCCGCGACAACCATTTCGTCCATCTTTTTAGCGAAAGTGTACGAGTTGCGTCACCTTCTCTTGTCAGTGCAGCGGGTAAACGATAAAATGATTTCTTATCACGACCCCCCTGCTTCCACAGCCAAGGACAGCGCAAAAGTTAATCATCTTTCAACAAAACAAGTACCTCCAATCCATGGTACAACCACGGAGGAATAAAAAGAGATTCCTCCATGGCACAACTAGTAATTAATAATAGTAAAAAGCAGTATTAGTAGTACAACTACGACGAGTTCAAAACTTGCCACCGTGCATGTGGAGTTGTTTGTATGCACAACTGACTTAGTAACGGCGGTGACGTGCTCATGTATGTAATCCAAGATGGCCGATAAACAAAACCGTGACGTCATCTAAGACGGGTCTATAGAGTGAATTTTATTGGACATACTCAGCCAATATTGTGACCACCGATAGTCAAAATAGCATCTGTTGCCTAACTGTTGCCAACTCGTTTATACTTAGTTATCAATTATATCTCTGTAATGATTATCGTATAATTTTTATCACATTCTCGTATTGTGTTGTATTCAATTGCAGTGTAATTTGTACACCAGTGGCAGCATGCATTGAAATGAAATGCTAAATGTTAAGATCTCTTAAGATCTCGCGACTTTTGCTCCGAGATCGAGACCGAGAAAGGACCCAACTTGAGTTGTGCTTCAGATC
>OX465106.1:2807096-2943390 GCA_949987565.1 Luidia sarsii | reverse complement strand
TATATATATATTATATATATATATATCCGTTGCGAGGCCGTCTGCATAACTGTCGAGACGAGCCGGCCTTCCCGGAGATGCGGCCCGATGGTGCCTGAAATTGCTCCCCCTCTCCCGCTCGCCCCCATAAACCAATTAAGGTTAAGACTGGTACCCTGCCCTTACCTCGTTTCTACCCCGTCGATGTCGAGAATGGGAAGTCCGTTTGCGCGCAGTTTTCCGCGCGCTACTTAAAAAAGGGATCAGACGCAAGATACGATGTTTGAAAGATGGCGCCCTTTGTCCACAACTCATCTCTCTCCACAATTTGACCCTTCGAGTTTCTGACCTTAAAGAGCCACTTGAGCGGAAGCTGAAAATGAACTTTTGTAGTTCAAATGTGTAAATAAAATTATATACAAAAGGTTATATACAAAAGGTTATATACAAAAATGTTGCAAACTGCTTACTGACTAAAATTACCAAAATGTAAATCTAACATTTAGTGGGCCTGACGTTTCGATCCTAGCAGGACCTTTCTTTTCCTGCCTTTGAGAAAGGTCCTGCTAGGATCGAAACGTCAGGCCCGCTAAATTTTTGATAAAAATATATTTGGATAGAAAAATACCATCAAGAATCAAATCACCCACTGACGTCACTCAGAAAAATCGAAGTATTACGGGCTACATACCGGTAATGCATTGGTAATCAGTATGTCGTCAACGCGTGTACGCACTGCGTTCTGCTACTCGTATAGTTGGCGCTGCACACATTGCATGTGTCATACCATACTAAAAAACAGACAACAACCGACGGTTGTCTGTCTGTCTTGTTCTCTAATCTTTCCCTCTCAATTATCCATGTCTCACTCTTTCTCTCTCTCTCTCTTTCTTCTCATAATTCCCTCTCTGGTTCTATACCTGTCTATCTCTCAATCGGTTCTAACATCCCCTCTCCTCTCTCCGCTTAGCCCCAGTGCTGGTGTGCGTTTCATCGGTCGACGGCGCAAGTGAGCCAGCCGGGAGGAGGAGGAGGAGGAGGAGGATGGGCGAGACTGAGGGCTACGCGGTCAGCAGCGAGCAGGGCCCGGGCGCCCTCAACGGCACGGACTACGCCTCGGCCGGCCTGGGCGTGGACCCGTCCGGCCTGCCGCCAATGCCAGGCATGCCGCCGATCAACATCACGGACGAGAACCTGCACCTGTACCTCTACTCCACGGTGGACACCATGCTGGTGACCGTGGTCATGCCGCTCATCTTCTCCATCGGGGTGCTGGGCAACCTGGCCGTCATCGCCGTCTTCGCCCGGGTGCGCTCCATGCGGACGGTCACTAACCACTACCTGGTCAGCCTGGCCGTGGCCGACCTGACCTTCATCCTCTTCTCCGTGCCCCAGTTCTGGGTCATGTACCTGACGTCGCCGCTCTTCGGCGACTACCGCGTCCTGCAGAGCGGCTACTGCAAGCTGACCATCTACCTGACCGAGTCCAGCATCATCGCCTCCTGCTTCACCGTCATCCTGGTCACCTTCGAGCGCTACGTGGCCATCTGCTGGCCGCACAAGTTCAAGGAGCTCAGCACCAAGCCGCGGGCCGTGCTCATGTGCGCCCTGGTCTGGCTCTTCGCCCTGGGCTACAAGATCCCCACCCTCTGCTTCTCCACGGTCATCGAGATGGACGTGGTCTGGTTAATATCGGAGCGGACCCGGGACTACCCCGACTCCATTTTCTACTGCCACTTCTGCTCGCCGGGCGACTCCGCCGTCTGCCGGTCCTTCAAGCGCTCGCTGACCCTGGACCAGATCATGCTCCTGATGGTCATCCCCGTCACCATGGTCATGTACTCGCTGATCGTCCTGCAGCTCCAGAAACTGGCCAAGTCCACCATGATCCGCGGCACGGGCAGCAGCTCGTCCACGCGCATGAAGAAGCAGGTGGTCCGCATGCTGATCGTCACCATCACCCTCTTCGTCATCTGCATGACGCCCTTCCGCATCCTCAACCTCTTCGACATCTACGAGTTCAACCTGCCGCCCAACTCGCAGTGGGTGCTGGTCAACGTGGGCCGCATCATGCTGTACACCAACTGCTCCGTCAACCCCATCATCTACAATATCATGAGCGACCGGTACCGGCAGGCCTTCCACGACACCTTCCTCTGCTGCCTGCCCAAGCGCGGCGAGGCCAACCACGAACAGTCCAGCTGCAACCGCAAGACCACCAAGTACACGGCCAGCATGTGGGCCGAGACCAAGTGAAGAAAGAACCCGGTGGAAACGGAGAATGAAAAAAAACCAAGCTGGCTGCTAACTGCCTGCGCTAGACGAATTGCCGCCATGAGTGGTGCAATGACAGAGCACCCTGGGCCCGAGGACCGTCCGTCCTTCCCGTCTGTCGCCCAAGAGGTAGCGCCATGTAATCAGTTCTTCGTTCTTTGAAAGAGGAGCTCCTATCTCGATCTACCGGTCATCGGTCAGCTTCCTTCGTCCGGACTCTTTAAGTCTCCCCCCTCCCCTCCTCCCCTCCCTTGAGGGTGTCCTTGGCTGCTCTTAATTCGTCTCTCGCCGAGGGGTCCAAGGGAGCAGACCGTGCAGCTTTCAGCCAAGCCGGTCGCAGCTGCTCCCGGTACTCGAGACCGCTCCGCCAGTCGGCTCTCGAGCGGAATCCAGTGATGCTTACAGCGGAGTTCCCCCCCCCCTCTCCTATAATACTGAACCCAGCAGAATTCAAAGGCTGTTCTATCGGTTTGGGATGGGGGATTTCTATCGGCCGTGCGAGACTGCGAAGTCCTCTACCCGCTACGATCCAACAGTTGGGCCGTTGGACTGGGCGCAGTTGGGGGGGTTTATGAAACACCGGCCGTTCCGTATTCTGTGTTCGGACGTGAGGCCGCCTTATCGTTACCACTTTCCGGCGTGTTTCAAAGCCTTGTGTGTTGGGGGCGGGTGCCACACCAAATCCTCGATAGGACTTGACGAAACCCAGAGTGGATCGTTCACAACCCTCCTCTCCGACCGTTGATGATGGCATCACTGGAACAATGATACCCGTGTCCGGCGTTGATCCCCCCCTGTATTATAATGTATATAAGGCTCGGTATAGGCTAGTAGTGACTTTGTTGTAGACCTTTGAACAGACCTTTAACCATTAGTCAACGTCTACTAGCTCGATTTTACAAGAAAGATATGACGACTCAACAGCGAGACAGAACGCACCGAAGACGTGCGGTGGCCGATTACTCTATTTTCGTAAGTGACATTTTCACTCCTGGGCATTATTTTTCTTTTTCTTTTTTTTTTATTGGGGAGGGCGTTCCTGGGAAGCCAGTGATAGACAGCAGAAAGGGTGCTACGGTCGTCAATGAGGCGGCGTTAATTCTTGTCAGATTTCACCTGAGAGTGAAGACTCTTCTGAAAAAAATAGGAAGGACGGATACCAAGCCCGACCTTGGCGTATGGGCGGATTTGGGGGAGAAATGGCGTTCCTTCTGACAAATGCCAAAACCACACGGTGGCTCACTCCTTGAGGATCCAGCAAGCCGTGAAAGCCTATACCCCCGGATTGGTGGTGAGCGTTTCGGCAGTGCTAAACATCTACCGGAAAGGACACGATACTCCAATCGCTGAACTAATCAGGGTGTCTCTTCTCTCCCTCTCTATCCATCTCCCTCCCCCCCCAAAAAAAAAAAAAAAAAAAAAAAAAAAATGAAAAAATGTATAGCTTTTTTGTAATGGTCGCCTCACTCAGCAACCAGACGTGAAAGCTATCACTGGTCGGGGCCCGCCAAATTCCAACACAGAGCCTTCACACCCTGTGACGTCATCCCTCCCTCCTCCACCCCACCCCTCAACCCGCGAGGAGAATGACCACACTAACATGGCGCGGCAATGCTGCGCCCTATTTTTGTAGCGAGCAAAATGTACATCGCTGTGGATCAGCGAAGAATCCGAACCCTGTTATAGTCCTTAGAACGACATGTATCCTAAACTGACTGTGTACCGTGATTTTTAAGATAACAATTATTACTCTATAGTATTAATTAGTGCGCAACGAAAGATGTGGTAGGTCCTATTGAAACGCATACATTGGTTACTTTGGTTGAGGACGCAAGACGCAGACGGAGTTAAGGTGATGGTTGACATTTATTCGCTCCTTTAGAACGGCATGATGCTACTGTGTCACCACATTCAAGGTGCTAACGTGATATCCCTCCGTGTCATTTCGGTTGTGTTTTGATACCCCTGGGTGTTAATTGGATACAATTATTACGGTGTTCGTTTCATAGCGGGCGGTTGATTTGATACTGCAGGGTGACAATTAGGTGCCACGAGGGGTTAATTTGGCCGACTGCTAAGACGGTGATACACCGCGTGAGGGGGTGCACACCGCGGGTTGTCAATTAGACACCGCGTGGCTTTCATCCGACACCAACGCGTCATCATTTGATACAACGTGGCGCTATGTTGACATTACGTTGGTTTAACCATGGAGGTAGAGGTGGGGGTTTAACATCACATGCAGTTCGTCCCGATGCTTGTGTCGCATGAAATGAACTCCACGCGATGGTAATCTTGATACCATAGTGAGTCAATTTAACACCGTAGATGTTTTTAAACTTGATACCCTAAGGTGATGGTGTGTGTTTTACACCGCTGGCTGTTATCTTAATGGTTTTGGTTTTATACAAGATACGCCATGTCGGAAGTAAACGCGGCTGTGTAAAGTACACGGAGCCGACTCGTGGGAAAAACAAAATCAACGTGTACTACATAGCCCGTCACGCTTCACGAGATGTAAACAAAATACGGCCGTGGGGTCTTTCTCGACCAATTTCGACAACTCTCTTGCGGTAATTTACTCAAATGTTGCAAACTGCTCGCTGACTAAATTTACCACAGAGCTAATCTCGACATTTAGCGGGCCTGACGTTTGGATCCAAGCAGGACCTTTATCAAGGGCGGAGGGGCAAGGACACGTGTCATTAATTTTTTTGGGGGGCCAGCGGTTCAAGCCGATGCCGCTTCGTCGATACACCCCGGGATTCGATTTATCTTCTCGGAGACCGACGGGGGTCTGTGCCGGCGAAGGGTCTGCTGCCGCATTCGCCGTCTGCTCGCACTCGGCGCGGTCACATCTGGAGGGTTCGCGGGACTATAGGCCGCGCTAACCGGCCGCGGAAAAAGACAAAATGCGAGGAACCGAACGACGCGACGACGGGGCTCGATGGCTCTCGCTTTGTAGGGCCGGCACCGAGCTGTTGCACTTGCAACCGACTCTCTTGGAATGTCTAAAAAAAAAAAAAAAAAAAAAAAAAATTTAAAGCCCACGGCAGGACCAGCGTTCATTTTCCACAAACGAAACGGATTCAGGGGGTGGGGGGTAATCAAACTGGTTGATTTGCTTTTGTAATTAATTAGATCGTGCGACGGGACGCGTTCTTGCGAGTGCCAGCGCGGACGGTGATGAGTGCGCCTTTCGGATTTTCATTTTGGTATTGCCCTTTTGTGCCGCGTCAATGGATGGATCCGTAGCGAATTGACACGAGCCAGTTGGGGTTTTTTTGGGGGCGTGGGACGTGACGGATATGAAGACGAAACGGGAGGAGATTCGTGGACGCCGGACCTAAAGCTAACCGACTCGTGTGACAGACGTGCCCGATGCGACAGTTGTTTGTTTGTTTGTATGTTTTGTCTTGTCTCGTCTCAGCGTCGACCCCCCCCCCCAAAAAAAAAAAAAAAAAAATGACTCGAAGATTGCAGCCGTGTCGTCGGACCTCACTGGTGTGCTACAAAATTGGTAAAAAAAATAATAAAAAAATCGTGGTTATAGGGCAGCCCGTTTCGCTCAGTCTGCACTGTACATCATTCAGCTGCGGAGCAGGCGACTGCAAACCTTCTCCAACTTTGACTGGTATTGCACTGCAGCATCGCTTCAGTATATCCCAACAGGTGCTGGACACACTGCAGGTACAATGTGCGAGACCGTCCCGGTTTCCTCTCCCTATGTGGTTGAATATTGGGCTACATTTAGCAAGCATTTTGACCATAGTCGGTCAAACTTATGACCTGATCCCATCAAAATGGTGAAAGAAAAACTGTTGGATTTTTAGTGGTCAAAAGCTATCACAAGCTCTCACCATTAATTTTGTGATAAAAAACAACAACAACCGGCGACGTTCTTGCCCGATTTCGCCCGACTTGTTTGTGCAGTGTATACCGTGCACACGAAATGACCAAATCTGCCCGGCTCAGCTGGCAGAACTGATGTGATTTCAAAGATTCCTGCCAAATCGCGATCGTTGTCAGCCTTTTGAGCCGACCAGTTTCCCGAAGAACTATACACGGCCGAACTCGTGGTCAGACACAATTATTTCCCAGCAGCCCGGGACAAGAAGAAAAGTCAGTTTCAAAAAGGCAGGCACTTAGGTTTAGAATTGAAAAAAAAATTACCGGTTTACCAAAGGCACCACGCGCTTCTCATCACGTATGTAGTACCCATATTATGTAGTTATGGTTCAATACTGAGGTCAATAACAAAAGGTACTCCTCTAGCTTCTTCCCGCACACTGCCGCACTTTGGAATTCTCTACCTGCAACCTGTTTCCCCCTTTCTTATAACCTGTCCCAATTCAAACGTAACATAAACGTTCATCTGTCTTCCTCCTGATCTAGTTTGCTCGTGGTTCTTCTCCTTACTCCTTTCTTTTAGCCCTCGCATTCAGTGGCGTTTTGTGGCCTTGTGTTCGGTGACTTTCATAAAAAAAAAGGTTTTATTAAAGGTGGTGCCACACCTTGATCCAAGGGCAATCCACCACACTCACTCATTATTTTTTTTGGGGGGGGGATCTTTCCTTTTCCTTTGATTGTTTGTGCTTGTTTGCCCGAGATTTCAATTTCGTTCCCTTTTCTTGCTTCATCCTTGTTTCGTTAGTCATTGAACTGACCGGACGACATTCTATGGACACGTTGGACGCTCTATTTACCCGAGGGGGGGGGGGGTTTACTCAGTCCAAGTCCTTTGTTCTATTTGCTCCGTGCAGTTGTCAACAAATTTCAGTTCTTCCCTCCTGTCCAACCCTGCATTTCCCTTACCCCCCCCCCCTCCCCCTCCTCCTCCTCCCACCCCTTCACAGTCTGTAGGACCACCCGGGGCAGCGTTATTAGGGAAACTGCTTGACTTTGGTCAACCTTTCAATATTAACCCAGTCCCACCCACGCCATCCCTCTGTCCCTCGATTCGCTCGAAATGAGTTTTCGAAGCAATAATTAACCCACAGGACGTGGCGGGCAATAGTGGGGCTTGATCGTAAGTACTTCCCCCACGAGCAAATTAAAACAGCATCGACGTGCTCGTAGTTGAGGTCGACGCTTTTTTTTTGTGGTTTTTTTTTTTTTTTGGCTTTTCTCTTTTAATTTGCATTACTTGTCATCTTATTTCGTTTTATTTAATTTGATTTCATTTCGGTTAGTGTAAAAGTATCGGCCGTTGAGCTCGCGGACCGAGTGGAAGCGCTCAATACTTTTGTGCATACTGTACAAATATTGGAGAATATTTAACCAACATCTCGACCAGTGCTGTTCATATAAGATCAGCTTGTAACATCGCTGGTCGACGAAAGCCGCTAGAGAGTGTTGATCAAAATCAATTCGATCTATAAAAGCCATTTTGAATCACATCAATTGGGATAGGAAACAATTTAGGGCCAAACGGTTTCTGCCAATATTTTCTAACATGGCACCGTCATGTTTTGTTTTGTTTTGTTTCTCTAATGATTCAATTTGATTTGATATGATTTGACCCCATCTTGGAACAATGCGCCTCGCCCCTCGATGTGTCTTCGCTTGACGGACAGTAACGGACATTGGTGGTATACGGACGACATGTTACAAACGACACGACTATGAGCACGTTAGTTTGGACTTCAGACCCGTGACATGAACGGTATACAAAAGGACGACGCTGGTACCCGGCGGCTCAGAAGCGCGTATCCATATCCGTGCTCATGTTCATAATTCTACACTTGCAGTCATATCGTTACTAACATCAAGAAGACACTATATACCATCGAATTAGATTTGACCCGCAACGCAAGCGTTTCTGACGAGCCAACAACCGAGAACGTTTTCGATTTCGGGTACACGCTCTAATGGAGTCATTACTGGATTGTTTATGTTTTATTCTGACCCCGTGTTAAAAAACAACTTAACAGTATAGAAAGCAAATTTTAATCGATTGCAGCAGGATCGTTCTCAAAATCAGCCCTTTGCCATAGTTGAATGATCTTGCCTGGACAGAAATGTTCAACCCTCTAAATTTGGTCAGACTTGTATTAGAAGGTCCTTCCAGTGAGAAAACATTTTCTGAATTGCTTTGATTAAGAAATCATTCCCATCGAAGCTCATTTGTGACCCGGCACATCATAATGAGGAATAACCCCCACTTTTGAGATTTGGAGATTGTCTAATGATGTGAAAGAGTGTACCATTAGCTTTCAAATGATATCAAAATTTCCTCCAATTCATTAACTTTCCGAGAAAAAAAAATTGGAAAATAAATTGATTTTTAATCGAATTGAGAAGATACTTTGACTTAAGGCGTTGTTTACTCGAAAAGTGTTTTGGTGGGATATTCCTCATGTCAGTAATTTTAGCATTACTAATAATATTGCATTATGTGTGCACGTTTGTGTACGGAGCAAAAGCAGCCCGCAACCTTAACAACAAAACTGGCTGGTACACAAGACTACAAACCTTATCCCTGTCGTACCACTGTGTAAAGACTCAATTGACCCTGAGGCAACTATCGATAGGCTTGACAGTAGCCTTGCGTCAAGGCGTATATGCTGCTCCTCTCCCCCCCCCCCTTTATTTCATTCTTTGCATTTACATCGTGAGATGCCGCGCATCGAAAAATGCCGGCATTTCTGGTTGCTGCCTTAGCATGAGACTTGACGGGAGGCTACCGAGACGGCGACTGCCAGACGCACACGGTGCCCATATCGACGAGGCCAGACTAATAATGCACTGATGACATTACCACTTATGATAGTAGTATCATTGTCAGTATTGTGACGGGGCGGATCTGAAAGCTCCAGGCACTCCGAAGATTTAATTTGCAGCAGCCGACGGGACACGACTCGCTTCATTAACGGGACATTACAGGCACGCGCCTGTGCCATTGACGAACACAGATGGCTTGACTTTTCTTCGATCTTCGTTGTCTGTTTTGGTCCTTTCTGTGTATTTTTTTTTTTTAAGTGCATTTTTTATCCCCCCCCCCCACACACACACACACACACTCCCTCCCCCTCATCTCACTGCAATTTGGCTCGAGTTTTCCGTCTGGGGAGAGCAGCTTACGATTTTGCGATTCTGCATCTCAAGGGTCGATGATCGGGGCCGGGTGTTCCTTGGACCATACCGCTCGGTACTGCTGGTGTTATTCATTCGCTCCCTAATTGGCGCTTTCTATTATTCTATATGCAGTCGGTGTAATAACAGTATGCAAACTGGCGAGGCCGGTCGCGAGGGCTCGCGCATTGCGCTGCGGTTTATACCGAAGACAAGCAGCCACTGCCTCTCTGTGGTCGGCGGCTTCGATCATCAGTGCCGTCCGCGGTGAAGAGAGAAGGCACGAGAGAGGAGAGGAACGGGCAAGGATGAAATCCGAAACCTGCAGGCGAAGTGTGCAGCCGCCTCCTAAATTGGACAAGAATGACTCTTAGCCGCAGCGCTGACACTATTTCTCACTGATCCGAAAGAAAGGCATGTACGAGAACGAACCCACGTTAACTCTTCCTCTCTCCCTCTCTCTCCCCCTCTCTCTCCCTCTCTCACTCTCTCTCTCACTCTCTCTCCCTCTCTCTCCCCTCCTCTCCCCTCCTCTCCCCTCCTCTTCTCTCTCTCCCTCTCTCTCTCCCTCTCTATCCCACTCTCTCTCCTCCTCTCGCCCACTCCCTCCTCTCTCCCTCTCCCTCTCTCCCTCTCTATCCCACTCTCCCCCCCCCCCCTCTCTCCCACTCTCTCCTCTCTCTCTCTCACTCTCTCTACCTCTCTATCCCACTCTCGCCCCCTCCTCTTCTCTTTCTCCCTCTCCCTCTCTCCCTCTCTATCCCTCTCTCTCCCCCTCTCTCCCACTCTCTCCTCTCTCTCTCTCTCTCCCTCTCTCTCTCTCTCTCTCTCCCTCTCTCTCTCTCTCTCTCTCCCCCTCTCCCTCTCTCTCTCTTCCTATCTCTCATTTTCTCTCGTCCCCCTCCTCTCCCTCTCTCTTCTCTCTCCCTCTCTCTCCCTCCCTCTCCCTCTCTTCCCCTCTCTCTCTTCCTCTCTCTCATTCTCTCTCGTCCCCCTCCTCTCCCTACTCCGCACACTCTCCCTGAGCGGCAGCGGTGATTGACAAGCAATGGCTCGAGGTTCGGACCCCGCACGCTTTCGACTGGGAGAATAGGCACTCTCCGGCGCTGGCTGCTTTTATCTATCCCCCCCAAAAAAAATAATACCGGCAAAGTAAAGAAAGAAAAACACGCGCTCTTCTGTATAAGACAGTCCTTATTGGCGTTATAACTGGACATTGGAAAGGAGAGACGATAGAAGCCCACCCGTAAACTGTGCGTGATAGAATAGCGTGGGTGAGAGAGATGGGATTCTCGTATATACAGACACGGATCCAATCGCTCCAGTTTCGCCGAGAGAAAATGAAACCGAAGTAACGACCTGGCTCCTGCGTGATTACGTAATCAGATATGATCGCACGTCATGACAACAGCGCCTGCTGCTGCGTAAATACGCCACACGGGCAAGGACTGGTAATTATTCACATGAGATGTAGGCCCTATGGGTGTGTATTTTTTTCCTTTTTTTTTAGGGGGATTATCGGACGATGTTTCACCGTACCTTTTTTAATGGACTCGTGAGTTCAACCGAAACGAAGGGTTTTCGGAAGGGGAGGAATTCCCAGTGGGTTTAATGTACGTGTCCTATTCCAGCCTTAGAAGATCACGTCCTAAACGAGCCGAGCGTATATTGTGAAAACACTCTTTTTGTGACAGATGAAACTGTTGTTTTAAGATTTTTTACTCTGTCGTCATTAACCTCGCGTGCGTCTCCTACAACCAAAATAACATAGAGTCAAAGTATATGTATAATCTGTATACACAAAGTAAAAAAAAAAAAGATCATTTGTAAATATGTAAAATTATATGAAAACGTGTAATACGCAGTTGCTCTGATAATAGAAAAAAAACGATAGCTTGGACGTTGAATTAAAATATATATTATTTGTTGATATAGTGTGTCATTTTGTGACTTTTGGTGGTCCATATCATGGGCGCGAATCTAGCGCCTTGTGGAGACCTAGTCCAATAGGTTGAATGAATCTCCTCAGGGAAATTGTATAAAGGTGTATAGGTCTCCGCAAGGTTTTCACGAAACTGGTATTTGGAAATAACTTTTAAAAAAACGGGAAATTTGTCATAGGTAAGAATATGTCGCAAATTGAAGTGTTATATACATGTATAAGGGACATACGGTCCAAATGTCTACCCAGGAAAGTGAATGTGGTTGAAATGGGAGCATTTAAAACATCGTTTCTCGTATATATTACACACGAGTGCAAAGCAATGTCTCCATAAGGATGCACAAATCGGTATGCGTGTGTACGGTTGGGCGATTTGAAACCTGTCCATTATATATACGCATACCCGACGGTAGTATATGCAGCGTTGTTAGGTATGCGTGTTTGAGCGTTCTGTGAACCTTGTCCGTCCTTACAGTAAAACCCACGGTTTCTACACCCTGTATCTGTTCAGTTGCTTAGACGTCGAGCCGAACTCCCGGTGTCATGCCAAATAGTGTCCCCTGCCAAATAGTGTCCACTCATTAGCATACTGATCGCTGATTGGTCCAATACGTATGGCATTCAACCGCCGTGGTTGGGGTATGGTTGCGCACTACACACGCATTGCGTATGGTTGCTGGCCTAACACACGCAACGTTGGGCACTTTGGTACCGTTGGACCCTAACTGTAACCGTAACGCTAACCCTAACCCAAACAACCCTAATCCTAACCCTAATCCTAATCCAAATCCTAATTCTAATCCAAACCCTAACCCTAACGACCCTAATCCTAGTCTTAACGCTAACCAATCAGCGATCAGTATGCTAATGAGCGGACAGTATTTGGCAGGGACCTTTTTGGCAGGACACCGGGCCGAACACTGCACGACGGAGGGGGAGGTGCTGGCAATACGGCACGCTCGTATAGTGGAGGATGGATTGGGACTGGGCAAGTCGGCGGGTCCCGGGCACGATGAAAGACACGAGTTCCATTCTGCTTGGTGGTGGGGAGAGGGGAGTCGGATGGGAAAATGAAAGACTGAAATTGGAGATGTATAATGCCCTCATGCCACCGGGTACGATCTTGGGAGAACACAAAATCGCACGCGACCACGCGGGCAAAATCCGTGCGACCTATACGCCGCTATTTTCTGTACGCTCTATGGCCGTTTACGAAATGCAGGCTTAGGCTCGGGGCTCAGACTTCGTCTCCGTCTGACAATACCTGAGAATCCGGGTTGTGGTTTGTTTCCGAATTTGAAGGTCTGTTTGCTCGACAGGTATACAAGAAACGGGGGCCAAACGCTTGTTTATAGATGCCATGTGATATCATAACGAGTAGGCTCAGGCTTAGTCTCCGTTTGACAAAACCTGAAAATCCAGGTTGTGGTTTGTTTCCGAATCTTAAGGTTTGTTGGTTTGATAGGTACATAGTTTTCACCAGGAAACTGGGGCTAAACGCTTGCTTTTAGATGCCATGCGATATCATAACGAGTAAGATAAATATGACCGAAGCCTAAGCCCGAGCCTAAGCCTCTGCGAAAACTGCCTAAGTTCGATTTTTATCTCGTATGACCTTCGATGCTCTACATACACTCTACCTGCGTCTAGCCAATCGGTCGGACACGATCTCAACACGACCAAGGCTCGTTCTGTTCGACCACTCAGTTCTCCCTCGAGTAGGCTCAGCCTCGCTCATCCGCACTGTAGCCTCGACTGTCCCTCGACCAATGCGTCCAGTCCTCGACCTTGCTCGCTCTTTCGACGCTCTCTGCATGTCCGACATTTAGGTCGAGGCTCGGGGGGCGGTTTTTCACCAAAAAAAATCGAGCTACAATCGGGCTTGTTCGGGGAGACCATTCCTCAATCGTTTCCAACCACGGGAGACCAAGGCGTGACCGACCCTAGGTCAACCGTCCACTACGTGCGACCTGCGGCGACCGAGTCACCACGCTCCGAGATCGAATCGAAGCTGTCAGTCTTCCGGGAAGATTTTCTAAAGCCGCGTTTCCACTGGACTTATTTTGGTTAAAGTAACCGAGACGATGGTTACTTTGACCAAAATAAGTCCAGTGGAAACGGCCCAGTCAAATTTCTCTCGGTTACTTTAACCGAGTCCAATGGTTACTTTTACCGAGCAACCTATGCCCAGTAAAAGTGACCAGGTAAGTTTAACCGAGCCGATTAGTCCAGTGGAAACGCACCACTCGGTTCAACGCGACTCGGTAAAAAAACCACATCCGGCCTAAGACGTAACACGTACATGCACAGTACACAGCGTCTTCTACGTATCGCGCACTAAATGTACACACGTACATTGTGTATCCGGCTGACACTTGACCTTCATGAGCCGTTATATTGCCAGATTGGTTACTTTAACCATCGTCTCGGTTAAATTTGACCGACTCAAAAGTCCAAGTGGGAACGACAGTCAAATTTGACCATTGGAAATTTAACCATCGTCTCGGTTAAATTTTAGTCCAGTGGAAACGCGGTGAAAAGATGACCGCATCACAGGTCACACGTATATACAATGAAGTGCAACCACAACGCCGCAACCTCGCACGTTCAACGGCGGGCAAGGCGGGGCGGGGGGATCCCACGAAGGTTCCCTGAATGAAAAACAAATGTATCAAAGTTTCGGCGTCGGGCACCAGTGTTTTCCTCGGGAGCCGTGCCGTTGTATACAGGCCTATACTTCATGGAAAGGACGAGCTTGGCCCCGACTACCTCGGCCTCTCCTTCAGCCACCGAGCACGCTAGCTCACCGGGAGGCAATCAAAGCCGACGAACCGCCCCGAAAGACAGATAGCACACCGAGCCAACTGGGCCATCATAATATATCCCTCCCGTAAACAATCCGGCCCAATGTTTAAAATCGCCCATGAATTATGCGGTCTGTGCGAGGAAACGCTCATCCGGACAAGGGGGGGAGGGGAGATAATTGCGATGCTAGATGCATTGATATATTATATACCCGCCTCGCGTGTGCTTTATAGCCACACCCGAGACTCTTTCTGGTATGCTGTGATGACCGATGATGGGAGCGCGTAGCGGAATCCTATAAAGAACTTCGCTCAGGAACGAAGCAGCCTGGCTTCAAGCCATGCGTAAACACTGATTGAGTTAAAGGGGAGATGCGTGATGTTCAAGGCGAGGCCGGTGTTGTTTATTTGCCCGTGTGCCCTCTCCCCTCCCCATTTATTTATTTTTTTCACCGATTGGGCGACTTGGTACTATAATTGCTGCGCTAAATCTTGCTTGCGTGCTCGCTCGCCTGTGGGCTTATCTGCTCGGCTTAACTGTCTGTCTGCCCGTCTATCCGTCTGTCTGTTTGTCTGCTTGCCTGCATATTATTCTTCATGTCAGCCTGCCTGCTTGACTGTCTGTCTGCCTTTCTGTCTGTGTAACTACGTTACATGCCTGCATGTCTTTCTGCCTGTCAACTTGCCTGCTTGCCTGCCTGCTTGCATACCTGGCTGCCAATCCGTGATGATTGCTTGCCTGCTTGCCTACCTGCTTGCATACCTGGCGTGCTCGCTCGCCTGTGGGCTTATCTGCTCGGCTTAACTGTCTGTCTGCCCGTCTATCCGTCTGTCTGTTTGTCTGCTTGCCTGCATATTATTTTTCATGTCAGTCTGCCTGCTTGTCTGTCTGTCTGCCTTTCTGTCTGTGTAACTACGTTACATGCCTGCATGTATTTCTGCCTGTCAGCTTGCCTGCTTGCATACCTGCTTGCCTGCTTGCCTGCCTGCTTGCATACCTGCTTGCCTGCTTGCCTGCCTGCCTGCATACCTGGCTGCCAATCCGTGATGATTGCTTGCCTGCTTGCCGTCTGCTTGCCTGCCTGCCTGCCCATCGTCAAGTCAACCTGCCTGCTTGCTTCATTGATTACAAAGTTCCTATTCTATAGGTATATGGAGAAATGGTGAGGACGGGCTTCCCATAAATTTGACGCTGCTGCAATAAATTCACTGTGGCCGGGTACTTCACCAGTCGAATCCATCGGATACGGCTTCACATTGCACACACGAGACCATGACAGCCGCGATTTATAGGCTACAGCCATTTCCCACATAGACGTGCGTGTTCTGCCCATGCAGCGTGGAACGCCAGCGCAGCGCGCGCGCGCCCCCAGCGGACCAAATTCCCATACCAAGCCCTCTCAGCGCCCGACCCCCCACCCCTTGCCCCCCGCACTTTCGAAATCAACCTCCCCCTTGGAATTGATGATTTCGCGGATATCGTGCAGGGTTCGGGCATCAACGAGATCGATCAAGCGCGACAAATCGCTCGCCTCTATAGATCGCCGCCAGATTGCCGGCATTGCCGACCGACCGCGGGAAATGAGAGTCAAACAGCTGCACGGTAAAAAAGCTCGGCTCGATCGGCGCGATATACACCGCGAAGCTCTCTCCCGTAGACATGTGCACCCAAGGATTCCATGAGGTGCCTCGGTATCCAGAGTGCTTGGTACTGTACTTTCCTGGCCGCGGTGCATCGCACACCGTGCGGCGAGGTCATGAGACTCGGGCTCAGCCGGATGAATCAACCGACCCGTAGAAAAACGAGAGGTGGGCTCACAATAAACTCTTGTCTATGAAGACAACACGTCGGGTGCCCGACAGAAGGGCATGAGACGCTGAAATCCTTTCATCCAGACGCTGAAATCCCTTCATGCCCTTCTGCTGGGAACACAAGCCGTCTGGTCCGTTTAATGGCTTTTTTACAATCAGTTTTTACCTCATCATTATGTGATGATTATGTAAACACGGGATGTGAATAGGATTGAAGCGCGTACAAAATGGAAAATAATGGGCAATTAAACAAAAATGATCTCAGTGACCTTCTTTTGCCCTTATGCCATTCTGCAAGGCATCCAACTATTATTTACATTCGTACGCCACTATTGATATCGGACTCCATCTTCAGAGGCGAAACTCTGATGAAAACGTTGTTGCATCACTCCATGCGGAAAGAGATGAGCTATACTTTCCCTACGAGGCAGGGAGACCATGCTGTTTCCCCACTGTGTGCCAACCTGGTCTTACCAATGGCCAATGGGGGAAGCACTATCTGGGCTCCAGCCGGCTAGGTCATGAATAATTCAACAAAGTGACGTAGAAGTGAAGTGAATATCTTAATATGTACGCTGTACAGTACATTGTGCAGTACATGCATGTTATTCATATACGTCATAATGTTGAATTATTCATGACCTACCCGGCTGGAGCCCAGATAGTGCTTCCCGGTCAATGGACACCAATGACCCGTCCATGACCGGTTTAGCCACAGACTGCGATCCTGTTGTCGTGACCGACTCATTCGGGCGACTCGGTGTGATTGGAGGGAAGCACTATCTGGGCTCCAGCAGGGCAGGTCATGAATAATTCAACATTATGACGTATATGAACAACTTGAGAAGCAATATCTGGGGTCCAGCCGGGTAGATCATGAATAATTCAACATTATGACGTATATGATACTGCACAATGTACAGTGTACATGTACCTATTAAGATATTCACTTCTACGTCATTTTGTTGAATTATTCATGAGCTACCCGGCTGAAGCCCAGATAGTGCTTCCCGTGATTGGACCGAGATGATTATTATACTGTCTTTAGGGATACTTGACTCTGGAGGGCGCTGTTCAGTCAACGGCATCGGAGGCGCAAAATGAAAATAAAGGCTCGAGCGAGCTCGATCAAGTGGACGGGCTCCGTATCTTACACCGGTTTCAATGTAACAATACTTTAAAAGGGCAAGTTTTAAAAATAATAGACTTCATAAGCCAATGCTCCTTGAAATTAACGGGGAAAAAACAAAAACCATTATTTTACAGGTTCTTGTATGACATGGACGAAGCCTGAGACCGACCCTAATCCAGAAATTCGTAGAGGATCTTATGAGTCTTTCTATCAGGAATCTCTATTATGGCAAAGGTGAAACCAATGAGGCCAAATCAAATGCAATGTACAGAACTACTGTGGGATGATCAGAAGGATTAAATCGACGCGGGGCGAAAAAAAAAATGGCTTGTTCTTCTTTCCGAGTCCGTCGTCTGATTAGATCCGTCCTAGTAAGTACTGGTGCCAGTTGGTAGCACTTTGGTGTGAGTGCGCGTAGGTCACATCAGCGAGTGTGCGGGTGTTGGTTAGGAGTGGGCACTCTGGGATGATGGGTCGTGGTCTCATCCTCGCCGCATTTGCATTATTGGCTGGCCTTGGTTGGAGTATCCCCCCATCTGGCCATCGAAGCCCTGCATCGGTCAACAGCAGGCCGAGCACCCAGGCCACTGGGGTGAGAAGCAGTCATACAGAACAACATGGCTGCCGTCCATACGTATGAAGCTCAATCCCCGAATAGAATCCCACACGTTTCAATGGGCGATTTTTGTTGGCCACGGCGGAGCTAACTGTTTCCCTGCGAAATGAACGAAACGATGTAAGACTGTCGCCTACCCCTACCCCTACCCCCTACCCCTACCCCTACCCCTACCCCTACCCCTACCCCTACCCCTACCCCTACCCCTACCCCTACCCCTACCCCTACCCCTACCCCTACCCCTACCCCTACCCCTACCCCTACCCCTACCCCTACCCCTACCCCTACCCCCTATCCCTACCCCCTATCCCTACCCCTACCCCTATCCCTACCCCCTATCCCTACCCCTACCCCTACCCCTACCCCTACCCCTACCCCCTATCCCTACCCCTACCCCCTACCCCTACCCCTACCCCCTACCCCCTACCCCCTACCCTGTATCTTCTACCCTCTAGTACCCTCTACGCATTAATTGAAGATACAATAAAATATTGAGCTTCATACGTCGGTCTGCATATATATCTCCCACAGACAGATGAACCTGAACGTACTTTGAACAAGTGGTACGTTACGTATACGGAATAGATAGGGGTTAAATTGCAAAAGAACAGAGGCACAGGCAAAGGATTAACATCGATTTCCGGATAGTTATGTACAGAAATCGTGACTTTGAATTTATTCTTAAAATAGCCATTTTGTGGCGTGTCCGATTTGCCTGCATTTTAATACTACATGTATACTATAATTATGTATCATTGCACAAAAACTGGCCACACGGGCCACGATTAACATACCAGCAATCAATACCGGTTAAAGTACAGGATTCAAGGCAACACCACGGCCCATGTACTGAGGCACGGCTACCAGTAAATGCAAAAGTATCGTACCAGTCAGCACAGCAGAACTGATCATGATCCCCACACGCAGTTGCCTTATAATAGGACCCATGCCGACTCTCTATACATGCAACTAAGGAATCCGAGCCTGCCTGCAAGTACATAATAGATAGATTGATTGATTTAATTTATTATCCACATCAAACATAGAAATTTGCCTTCCACTGGAAAAAAAAACACGTTACAAAATAAAACATGTGATAAAAGCATAGAAAAATAATACAGTAAGAAATCAATAATACACAGATTATACATACACATCCAATACAATTATCGAACTAAACCCACGGATACACCAGAAAGTCACATAAAAGCATTAACATACGCAGATGCAACTTTACCTATAATAATATAGGTAAAGAATAACAATGTACTACCAGCATTCAATGGATACCCAGATGCAGCCAAGGCACCAGACGACACAAGTATCAATAGGCAATTCATACACTACAACTGCCACAAGTAGCAGGCAAGAACGCGCCCAGGAAAACCACGAACACTTTTTGAACAACTTATAAAGTGACCATCAGCCATGTTTGGTATGGTCATACTAACTATAGGCAATCCTGTACTAAACGACTGCGCAGGGGCTTGAACCCGAGACCTCTGATTTTGCTTACATTCTGGTTGTATCCAGTTACTGGTTTTCTATAGGCCTTTGTTCAACTGTCTGGCAGTAGTGCACAATCAATGGGCGTACGGCAGTAACAAGCGCTCTCCCAAACCGGCTTCAGTCAACGCCGCCTGGTCGTTCTTGGTCGTATAAAGCCGAGCCACAGTTTCTTAGAGCGTACACGTATTCACTAATTTACGGAGGGTGCCCATGCACTAAAATCACTCGCACTTGGGACCTCAAAGTCGGTTGTGCTCGGGTGCATTTTGACTAAACCTTCCTCGCTCCATTTACTAACTGTCCAACAATGGGTCTCACGTTTACACGCAGCTGTTCTGTTTTCAAGGGCCGATGTGATCAAAGACCGCAGACTAGGCCTACGTGGCAAGTGATTGCAGTTGCACATTATTTTGGTCCGAGTTAAATCCCTTGTCACACTAGAGGCGGGTTGGGCCAGAATGCCCTCGGAATGAACACATGCTGTTCATGTTCCTGGATGCATTTCAACTGCAGCCTGGATGATTCTGCCTGCAAGGTAACTAAGGGCATTCTAAGTATTGTGTTCCAGCTTAATTTCGGGCTTCATCCGACAGGTACAGTTACAATACACCATCAGGAATGTGCTCGAATCAATCGAGGTTGGTGCGAAGCGCATTCCAAGTATTAGAGTTGTTGCACCGGCGGCTATCTTGAGGGCCGAGTCCTTGTTCCTCCTGGCTACGCAAGAGTGCGTTCGTTGTACCTGCATTGTCGCTGAGTTTGAATAACACTAGAAGGCCCCAAGATGGTCGCCGTTGTAACAACTCTATTCGAACGGCATTTTCCACAATGTTTCAATCCGGCTTGTTCCGCCTGGTTCCCGCCACGACCGAACAAGTGTGAGGGAACCACGGAGGGCGGCTTCCTCTTGTCCTATATATAGGCCTGTGAGCGCGTAGAACCCGTGGGCGTTCAATTTCCATCAAGATTTCGGGCCGGATACGAGATATCTGCTTCAGCTAAGGCTATCGGATGCATGCGGGTGAGTTTCAAATCACAGCTTTGCTTTTTTTTTTTAGTGCAGGCAGACGGTCTGAGTAATCCGTATCAAATTTCGAAGCCTTCGCCGTTTAGTTCTCATCCGGTGTAATATCTTAGAATATGAGTACGCTTCATTGTGTGTCTTATTTCATGACCTTGTCTCATTAATCTAGGCAGAGCAACCTTTGCCTGCTTATTGCATCTCGTATAGACCAAGGTGGCGGACATTACTTCCTCTGATGTGGAAACTGGATATATGGGGAGAGACAATGAATAGCCACAAAACGGTTCGATGTCTCGCTGCACTGAAACATTGCAAAAATAGGCAACCTACACACGGAGCAACGAAGCGAGAGCGAGATAGGTGGAGAAAGAGAGAGAGGTGGAGAGAGTGAGAGGGAGAAAGGGGAAGATAGAGAGAGAGAGAGGGAGGGATAGAGAGAGGGGGGGAAAGAGAGAGAGACATAAAGAGAGAAAGACAGGAAAAGAGAGAGAGAGGTGGAGAGAGAGTGAGAGTGAGAGTGATTGCAGGGATAGATATATGAGGATGGCGAAGGGTGGGTCGGTAGATGAGGGTGAAAGAGAGCAATTGAGAAAGAGAGGAGAGATACCCATTGAGCAGAGAGGCAGAGAGAAAGAGAGGTGAGAGACAGAGAAAAAGATAGGTAAGAGACAGAGAGAGGAGAGAGAGGTCGAAGAGAGAGAGGGGAGAAAGGGGAGAGGGAGAGGGGGGAGAGAGGGGGAGGAAGAGAGAGAGGGAGGGAGGGAGAGAGAGGTATTATTATGGCCCAGCGTTTGAATTGAGCGAAAACGCAGACGGTATAAATTCCCCGGCGTTTTGGCGTCGTTTTGCCCGGAGTGCGGATGAGCCATACCCCGTTCCTTTTCACCATGCCCTGCTTAATCCCAAAACTAATCAAACCCTCTTGGCTTTTGTCTTTTCTAACCACTGCCACGTGCAGGCCTGACCTATTTCCGACCCAACATGTTTAAATAAGATTCCATAAATGTTTGGAATTAGACATACAGGTAATAATAAAATAGAGGTTCTTATGCGTGTTGGCACTACATACAAAGTATGTTATAGCCTTTTTTTAAATCAGGCCTCTAATATTTAGAGCTGCCAAAAAAATCCCAAGCTATTTTTTTTTTTCACTTCTATGACCAAAGATACCGATATGCAAATCTAAAAATAAAAAAAATCAGGAGGTCTGTCGTTTCCTGCCCTGCCTTTCAGAAAGGTCCCACTGGGATTTCAGTGTTTTTGGTTTTTTATTAGAATTTGTCCCGCTCGAATCGAAACGTCAAGCGATGTAAATTTCATGAGTTTTGCTTTTCAATTGAACGAGGTATAGGGATGGCTTTGGAATGGCCGCCAAGATGATTTTGTGTTCGGACTTGACATTTGGAAGATTGGAATGAGCTAACACAAGAGTCCCCGTTTGGGATAACCTTCTTTCTTTTTGGCTCGGTGACGCTGCCGTACAAGCGGAGCCTGAACTACGCCACGAAATTACCATTCATTAGCAACGCCGTGCAAAAAAAAAACATATTCAAGCGGCTCGGGTCTCCCTTGCAGGGGCCGCGGCCACACGGCCGCTGGGCAGGTGGCCGGCACGCATTTTTTTTTTTTCGTAGGAGGGTTAGGGGCAATTTTCATGAATTATCATAAAAAGGCGTGTGGAATCTTTTTAAAGAAAAATTACCACAGAAGAAGATTACGACACCCCATTTATGATACTTGCCCCTAACCCTCCTACGAACAAAAATTACGCGGCCGGCACCGTGTCACCCCTCGGACCGGCGGCACCATGCTCCAAGGAAAGTGCCGCGCGCTATGCAACTTTGCGTCTGGGGTCCTGTCTCTAACCCGCCACCCGCCCCCTTGCCCCTCCTCAGACACGCGAGGCCTTGGTGTCTGTTTGTGCATGAAATCAATACTTTGATGCAATTAGGCCAACTCAGCCGGGACATGCGATATGGACTTCTCTTATCTCATACGCAGCTCTCCGACAGAGAAAAAACAAACCCGGCAGAACAAGCAATGAGAAAGGAGCTAGAATTATGCCAAGTTCTCCTCCTCATTGGAAATGCAATTCTTATTCGACGTTCGAAAATAAACAGCGTAGTTTATCGTGGTCAATTTTGACTTGCAGTAATATAGAAATATGTTGCAAAATACTTACTGCACTACAAACAGGCCCTAATTATAATACCCAAAAATAGACTAACCGGTGGTGTGGTCGTATAATAGCAGGGCCTTGCTCAAAGGTACACATGCATATAGACCTATCAAGGGAAAAAGAGAACCATTTATGGCTTCTAAATTCTCCACTGGGACCGTACGTTAGGCCAATCAAATTGTCGTTGATCATTTGCAATAGATTTTTACGGCGCCATACTTTAGATCACGTAGCTCCCCCCCCCCTCCCCCATCCCCCCATTCTCCAAATAATCACCGAACAAAAATAGGGCTTCTGCAAACCCGACACCACTGCGGCGAGTGCCGCCACGGGGCCGCGGGGCCGCGGGGCTGGACCACTCGGCCCAGCCCCGGCCAGATTCGGGGCCCCGGGTCCCACTCACGGGTGGACGGTGGTAATTGCCTTTGGCAACGGCGTGGTCGCCGAGGTATCAGCTATAGTACCCAGACACCCACACGGGTCACTCATCCGAATACTGACCCGACCTCGGAGTAGCAGAAATCCCATCGATCGCCCTCTATCGAAACGAATGCATTATTAATGCTGACGCAAGAGGTTTTTTGTTTGTTTGTTGTTTGTTTGTTTGTTTGGGTTGTCTGTTTGTGTATTTGGGGGTTGTTTGCGCCACTTTGTCGATGAGAAACCGAGCAAAGGAGTGTTCGTCCAAATTGTGTGACTGACGCTTGGTCTGATGGGAGTTTGCCGTTGGTTTTGGACCAGCGTAAATGCAACAGCTTAGGGCTCCATTGAGAAATCGCGTCGTATGATCCACAGTGATACGGTCTCAGAGAAGAGCCGGTAACATACCATAGAGCTATGGTATAGCAGAACGTTGAGGGCAGCGTGCACCATGACGCGTGATCTGCAGAAAGCTATAGTTGTATTGTTTTATGTAAAGAAGTTCGTTTGCGTCAAAATAAATATAGTCTGGTTTATTTGTCAGTATTCAATAAAATGACACATAGTAAAATCTGTACAATTATACTTACAGCAAGGAATTACCGACATGTATATACAAGGTGAAGCAAGCCGCTTAATTATAATATTGTACAGATTGTACTTTATGTCATATTATTGAATACTGACAATAAGGTTTGAAGACGGTTTGAAGAGCACAGACAAGGTACTGCTGTTGTGTGTACCCTTTCCCTCTACCCAACCTTGCTCTCTTTGTGAAATCCCTTCCCATTACTTGTTTGTTTTACATTACTTGTTTGTTGTTTACATTGTTTGTCTATTTTCCGAGGTCTCGGGAGACCTGGTCTCGGTCTGGAAAGCTCTGCTCTCGCGTCCTGTCTCGGACATTAAGGTCTCGGCAACAAAACTGGTGCATTAATTCCCAATGCAGCACAGTATCTCCTCTCTCCACTCCTCTTTTGATCGGGTCTCTTTTCCCTCAGCGGCGCTGTCCGAGTTCATCGACTATTATATACGGCTTCAATTGTCAAGCCAGTCTGGGGGGGTGGTGACAGTTGGGGGGGGGGGCAAGATTCGTGCTGGCAGCTGCGTCTTTGGCTCACGAATTGCGGCCGTAGCCGCTTGGACTCACACACAGGAAATCAGCACCCCGTCTGGAGTAATACTGCTGGGCTTGGAGTGGTTATTTCGGCACGAGCCAGCCTGTCACGCCCTGTCGGCCGGCGACTCGCCCTCCTTGAGGTCACGGTTAAGACTGAAACTAAAAGCCGAGGCTTCATAACTTCACACATGGTTCCCGCCCATCGCATCCCACTCCTTTTTTTTTGTGACGCTGAATAACGAGTGTATACGGCCGCCCATTCGACTGGCAATAACCGGCTGAGCCCCCATCCGTATGATGCCGACGGACATGGTTATAACCTGTCAACTCCATGAATAACTTTATACCAAATAAAAAGTCGGAACACACCCACGCATTATGTATGGGGATACACGATCCCCCTCCGCACTCATGCATATTAACTACGATAGCTTGATATCATATCCGATTTATCACAATCCCTCCGATCGGAAGCTTATACGTGCAAACCCAAGGAAGAGTTCAGAGTCGTCCCCCTAGTATCCGAAAAATACATCCGGGGAGTCTAATCATTCGGATTAGTTTCCTCTCAGACACAATCGTGCAAAGTCCCTTTGGGCGTAACTGCGATCACCCGTCTGACTTGATACATGAGTTATAACATGGCTGAATACATTGGTACACGGTAGCATTATTTAAAAAAATGTAACGTGTTCAGTACCACAATGAGCAGTCGAAACGGATGGAAATGATATACTTTCTCTCCGTTTAATTTGTGTTTGGGAAAGGTATGATTCAATGAATTGCTAATTGAGGTGTTCGTGTTCCTCTGCGTTCAGGGAGCAGGTAGGCCGACCAGCGCCGTGGGTATAACACATGAACGGAAGATAATCACGCTATTCCCTGTGCGGAAATGTTAATCGTGAGGGCCATGCATTTTATCGAGGGAGAGAGGGGGAAAGAGAAGAGAGGCGAGGGGAGACTGAAGGGAAGAGAGGGAGGGAGGGAAGGAGAGAGGAAAGGAAGAGGAGAGAAAGAAAGTTAATACAGAGGGGGGGAGGGGGGAGACAGAGAGAAAGAATTGAGAGATGGGGAGAGTAACGGAGGAGAGAGAGAAAAGAGGGAGGAGGGGGAGAGAGAGGAAGAGATAGAGATGGGGAGAGTACGGGAGAGAGAGAAAAGAGAGAGGCGAGGGGGAGAAAGGAAGATAGAGAGACAAGGAGAGTATATGGAGAGAGAGAAAATAGAGAGGGGAGGGGAGAGAGAGGAGATATAGAGATGGGGAGAGTAAGGGAGAGAGAGGAAAGAGTGTGGGGAGGGGGAGAGAGAGGAAGAACGAGGGAAAAGAGAGAGAGAACAGAGAGGGGGCTAGAGAGACAGAAAGAAAAGGGAGATGGGGAGGCAGGGGTAGAGAGAATGAGAAGAGAGAAGGAAGAGGAATGGGAATAAAGAGAGAGAAAAGAGATGGGAGAGGGGGAGAGAGATGGCGAGAGTGATAGAGAGCAAAGAGGGGCCGGGACAGACGACAGACATACAGAGAGGGACAAAGAGAAACAGACAGACAGACAGAATGAAAGACAGACATACCGTACAGACATGGAGAGGCATTGAGAGGAGAAGAAAGAGAGACGGAGAGAGGTACCATGGCGATAGACTGAGGGACAAACCGACACGCACATTATACAGAGACAGGAGAGCGGAAGTTGCAAATATAATCTGTGAACTCGAGGAGTCCCGCTGTGGTCTCCGGCCTCCGCACGGCTATTCACCCGTCACGGGTCGATGCGAGCCGCGCGCTCGATCCCGCACGCGCGTAAACCGAGCCGCGCGCGCGCGCATTGGTGGGCTCGCGTTTCGGGACACGTGACGCCCGCCTTATTATTGCACGCAGCTATAGCTACAATAGCCCCACCGTATCGCACAGACAGGCACGGAGATTATAGGCTATAGTCGGTCGCGCTTGGGAGCCGGTTCATCGCATTTGCCAGTGGTACGGCCCTCTTGAGTCTTATCATTGACTGCTGGAAGAAAAGCGCCACCTTTTGACTAGAATAGGCCTATACAGACGATAGGCCGCAGCGATAGCACGGTATCGAGATGCCTTAGCACACAGCGCACCCACGCACAAAAAGAGAAGGAAAGTCGGCTGGAAAGTCGTACACCTTTTTTCAACGGGTATTCCGTGTCTCTGTATCTGCATGATCATCCTTTTTTTTTCCCTTCGACCAGGCGCCATCGAAACGAAGAGATCTGCTGATCCCTCGCCGTGCCCCACCGACTCACTGACACATTCCCAGGTCGAACGCAATTCCCGTCAGTATTTGTGACCCTGCACAGCGACATGAGGAATATCCCACCAAAACACTTTTCGAGTAAACAACACCTGAAGTCAAAGTATCTTCTCAATTCGATAAAAAATTCAATTTTTGGGTTGTTGTATTTATGGAAAGTTAATGTATCGGAGGATATTATGTCCAAAGATTTTTTCCGAAATCCGTCTCTAAATGTTGAAAAAAAACAAGGATTTCGGGGGAGTGTTTGTGTACTGTTTTCATGAAAATGTAAAGTTCCTGCCTTTTTGAATGGCCGCTTTCGAAGAGTTAGAATGGCGCTGCTATATTGTGTCTGGTACCAAATGAATGAGCGAATTCCCCCTGTACTGTTTACAACAAAGTTCACACGGAAATAATTTTGATATCATTTGAAAGCTTATGGTATACTCTTTCACATCATTAGAAAATCTCAAAAGTGGGGGTTATTTCTCATTATGCTGTGCCGGGTCACATTTAAGAGCCACCGTGTTGGCCCCCCCAAGAGGACGAGGTTGGCATGAATCCCGACGGCATGTTTCACTCCGGAGGCGGCTCAACAGTTGCACACATCTTTCAATATTCAAGGGGGGGGTGTTGCTTGCTCACCCGAATTCGGAAGGTGTCCGCGCGCTGCATACAGTGAGAACCCACGGGGGAGGGGCGTCCATTGCCGAAATATGGTTTTTTTTTATATCATAAGTCTAATCTATAAAAGGTGTAAGAAAGGTGTTGCATTGACCTCGATTCCGTCTTTTACACGGTGCCGATTTTGACATTAAGAAGTGGGTTTCTTTCCCTTTTTTTCTTTTCTCCCCTTGCTTTTTCTTTCTTTATTTATTCTTCTTTTTTCTTCTTCTTTTTTCTTGCTTTTTCTTTCTTTCTTTATTCTTCTACTTCTTCCTTCTTTTTCTTGCTTTTTCTTTCTTTTTTTTCTTCTTTTTTTTTGGGGGGGGGGGATGGAGGGTAAATGGCTCGGTGCTGCCTGCCTACCTTACCGCCGGTCTAATTTGAAAAGTCAATTTGCAGTCCACCCATTCCAAACCCTGCCCGTCCATTAATAATACAAGCGAGGGAAGCGGTCCCGGTGGCGGCCTCGTATTGAATGGCCATCCATTTGTTTATCCGCGTCCCCGTTCCAGTCCCCGTCTTACCCGGAGCGACTCGTGCACTACAACCTATGAGAAGCGATGCCACGATGGCGAACAGGCGGGAGCTCCAGACTAATGAAGCCCAAAATCTCACTGTACAAGATCATCCGGTCCGGTTGTGTGTGATCCAAGCCTTCGAAAACTATATAAATTATTCCCACAGCAAAGTATAAAGTGTATTTTATTTTGTTTGCATTAAAGCCCCCACACAACATTGGTAAGATCGAAAAACAGAAATGTTCACAGATTTACATGAAACTTATAGTTTGAAGATGGGTATAGTAGAAACCTCTCACTGAAATATTTCTGCCAAAAATATTTTAATTTGGTAGAAATGAGTAAAAGAAATAGTTTACGTCTCACCGAGATCTAAACAATTTTTCGGAACAGTTTGGCGTTGAATGCTGCATTTTCGCGAAACAAATGAAGCACGATTTTCTCGAGACTCGGTCGGCGGAATGAGCTGATGTCCACAGATTTCCTCCTAATTTACACAGTTTGTATATGGTCATGATAGAATCCTCATGTTGAAATCTTACGGTCTGGGATGCTGTACTTCCCTAGAATTCTTCACTCAAACATCGACAAATATTTTTCTACTCTCAAGTAATAAACTATTACCAACATAAACTACAGAATGGTGCAAAAACCGTGACGGTTTTTCACCTTTTTCTACTCTCTCTGATCACCATTTGAAAAACCTTCGCAGGATTGCTTTTTGGGGGATGTTTAATGGTTTAACACACAAACTGTGGCAATCTTTTGACCTTTCGTTGTATAGGCCCTTTAAATATGCCTAACTGGACTTTTGGGGGGGAAACTAACCGAGCAAATGGGTAACTTGGCCATTTTAAGTCCAGTGCAAACAGCCCAGGAAGTGTTCCCACCAGAATTACCTGTCTATAAATTTGGTACGGTAATTTAACCGACCGACTTCTTAGGTCAGTTTAAACGAGTCGAAAGTTCAGTGCGGACGCTATATCTCATGCGTTTGTATTTAGCCAATCGGTTAGGTTTCAGCCGTCGGTGTGGTTTATATCTACCCACGTCGATATTCCGAGTGCGAACACTGTTAAGATTTACCCATTGAAAATGTTACCCACGGTCTCGTTCAAAAGAAAGTCCGTGTGCGAACATGGCTAATATGTGAGCCGGCACAGCATAATGAGAAATAACCCCACTTTTGAGATTTTGAGATTTTCTAATGATGTGAAAGAGTATACCATTAGCTTTCAAATGATATCAAAATATGATATCCTCTAATATTTAAAATTTCCGAAAATACAAACAAAATAATTATTTGTAATCGAATTGTGAAGATACTTTAACTTCAGGCGTTGTTTACTCAAAAAGTGTTTTGGTGGGATATTCCTCATGTCGTTGTGCCGGCCTGCCGGGTCACATATCTTCATCAAGTTGCCGTAGGTCCACGCGTACCGACACTAGCCCGATCTTTCTAAAAGGCAGATAAAGTCCCGGAATTTCATGACAATGACCAAAGGGTTATATTTCCATCAATCGATAGAGTTTAGTTTTCAATCCCTGGGTTCGTTTGGAAATCGCTCTGTTTCACTACATGACTGTATTGCACACCATTTTATCAAATACGCCGATGCTGCACACCACCTTATTATAGTTTCATAGAATGCAATATGCATACGCTGAATATAACGAAAACCTACCTCTTTCATCATTCGTCGAAATACTTGTGGACAGGTAGAGGAAAACTCGTTTCCCTCTTGCACTTTTCATGCATTCAATTTACTCTGGCAGGTAAACGCAAAACAGTGACTCGGGATAGCGTTCGAATTGACGCGCGTAAGGGGGGACCGTGGAGGTTTCGGAACATAATGGATGGAACATTTCAGACCCCTTCAAACATTCATGGCCTACGCTGAGGTGTGAGAAATAGACCTCAGGATACATATTGGACTGACAACACATACTACAATGAATTGTGGATACTGTCCGCATCTCACAAGTATCCAGGTGTAGTTACTATTGATGGACGACAATGAGCACGAGAGAAAGAAATGGGTAGGCCTTTAGATTGGGTACAAGCGAAAAGAAACCAAGTTCAAAAGACGAATTTACAGGTCAAACAAATAAGTGAAAGGAGATATACGGCTGTTAATGGTTGAAATCTTCTGACTGGCGCCCCCACCCCGGCAAAGACCCGAGTTGACTAAATTTGGGAGGGCCACCATCTAAGAACTGGATAGCCCAGATGGTGAGAGCGCTGGTACACAAGGCCGGAGGTCTCGGATTCAATTCCCGGTCCAGTCAAAATTTTCTTTGCCAAGTTTTCAAGAAGACTTTTTTGTTTCACATTGAATCCCCCTAGGGGAGAGCAGAAGAGATCGCAATGCATTATCGATGGGACATTCAGGCAGATAATTATGCCAAGTAGCTTGGTTTCATCTGGGATCAACGGGAAGTAGAGTCAAGGACAGACGACTCCGCAGAACACTTGGTGATTCCCTAAATCCACGGGGGACCTTAATTAAAGGCCCTATACAACATTGGTAAAGGTCAAAAGATTGCCACAGTTTGTGTGTTAAACCATTACACGCCCCAAAACAGCAATCCTGCGAAGGTTCTAGCTCAAAATTAATGGTGATCTGAAAAAGTAGAAAAGGGTACAAAACCGTCACGGTTTCTGTACCATTCTGTAGTGTAAGAAATAGTTTGTTACTTGCAAGTAATAAACTATTTGTCAATGCTTGAGTGGAGATTTCTAGGGAAGTACAGCATCCCAGACCGTCAGATTTCAACATGAGGATTCTATCATGACCATCTACAAACTGTGTAAATTAGAAGGAAATCTGTGGACATCGATGTTTATCGATCTTCCCAATGTTGTATTGGGCCTTTAAGGGACTTACAGGAAGTAAGTAATCTAAAGATTATTTGTTTGACTTAGATTGAAAAAAATACTGCATCAACTTTCTGTGATCCCCGAACAGAAATGGTTGTTTACAACAATTGGTTGTTTAGCATCTGAATTTAAACGGGGTGATCCTGGGAGATATGTGGCAGTTATTGTTAAAGGATTGTGACTGTCGCTAGACCCTAGGCTGTCAGGGGCTGGATAGCTCAGAAGGAAAAAATCACCGGTAGGCAAACCCAGAGGTCTCAGGTTCAAGTCACGGTTCAGTCAAAGTTTTCTTCGCCATCCTTAATTTGTTTCTAAAATTAACCAACCAGTTTTTCCTCTCCTTGTTTTCCGTTATTTGTTTGACTTAATCTCAGACTGCTTGAATGATGCTATTTGTTCTTGAAAAGACCGAGTTATTACGGGTATGTGCATGGTCACACGTATTCTCCTCAGACTGCTCAGAGCAACACTCGGAGGGATGCCGTAGTACGCTATGGTGGGTGTCGCTTATGCGTGCAACCAGGATTTTATTGAATACGGGCGGTTCACAATAGTGCGCCCTCAAGAGTTTGCAACGGGCTGCCCATTCACAATGCGCAGTATCTGTCGACTTAAGCGTTTGCAACACGCACGGCCCATCACAATGTGCAGAATCTGTCGACTCCATCGATCTCCATAAGATCAATGGTCGACTCTTTCCAGGCATTCTTTTTTTGTCGACAGATACAGCGCATTGTGATTGGCTAGCGCGTTGCAAACTCTTGAGGGCGCACTATTGTGAATCTCCCGCATTAGGGAAGGCTGTACCTGAACGACATTATTTTTTTTTTAGTTATAGGGCTCCAAACATTTTAGATAGTATATCCCTTCTAGCATCCATTCTTCATGTTTTTGCCACTCTTTCTGGTGTTTGCTGAAAACAGTGGATAATCCAACATATTCCTGTTATAGTAATAGTATATCGAGAGCATAATAACCTTCTCTATGTGTAATTTTTTCATAATTTTTAATATAGATGAGAAATCTTTTAATTATGGAATGTTAATTTCATTCATGTTTTATCTGCTTCACTTGTGCTTGTCAGTATCTTGTGTATCTACCTTGGTAATTTTGTCATGTTGATCTACTGGACTTTTTAAGAGGGCCCCCAAATGATCAGCCTTAGCTGGAAGGGCCTATACCCTCTATAGAGATGGTTTGTTTGAAATAAAATAAATGAATAAATAAACACCCCGATGTCAGTCCTCGTCTAGTGAACCTGGAGTGGATGACGATGGCAGAAATGCTATACGTCCTCCGGCGAGCAGTGGGGGGGGGCATCTCAACCGGGAATAGACCCCAGGTATAGTCCCTCGAACGCGCTAAAAGAGGTCTTTAACATCATGAATGAATCATTAGATGTTATAATAGACTTGCTCTCCTAACGATGAAAACAAGGATGTGTTTTCCCCCTCGTTACACCCGCCAGGACGACGAGAAAGCAACAAATGCATTTTGTTTGATCCAGTGTTCAATTCTTTTCACATCTGGGAAACTAAGAGGGTCTGAGGTCTCTAATCTGGCCGTGCCTTCCCTGGGGGACCTTTTAATGCTTTTACTTATGACATGTGGAGGGACGAGATCGCGAATGCCCGTCCGTGAGGGTAAAATCAATGAACAGCTTAAACGCTGACGTCACCAATTTTTATTTTCACCAACGCCAGCATCCGGCCATCACGGTTTAATGATAATAATAATATCTGAGATTTATATTACGCCAAATCCAATTTACAGCAAGTGCTCTTGGCGAATCAATACGAATTTGTACAATTTTCACTTCTCTTTCGCTATCCCCGTGAGTTCCTTTTGCGCTGTGCCTTTTTTTTTTCTCGGATCGTTTCGAGGTTTGCTTTTTTTACCCTGAATTTACTCATTAGTCCGTGCGTTCGATTAGCATTCGTGGCCAACCTGTTGCCTCCGCACTTCATTGATGAAAGAAAAACTCGTGAAAGAAGGATTGATTTTCGGTAACAAATATTACGCTCGAAAGTATTATACCCAAAAAAAATCCAAATAATTTATGATTACGATCCTTTATGATGCGTAACCGAATCCAGCTTAGAGCATTAAGATATACTGCGTCATAAATATAATGTTCCATTAATGCTCCCAGTTTAATCCAAGTATTCAATAATGATACTATTTTTTTATATAGCTCGCTTTCTGTAAGTGAGTGAAAGTGAGCTATATGAAAAAGAGCCACCACGTCACGTACATGATCTACGGGGCAGGCACCTGGGCCATTTGCATAATTATAGTGCTGCCTAAAGGCCTATACAACATTGGTAAAGGTCAAAGGAATGCCACAGTGTGTGTGTTAAACCATTAAACATCCCAAAACAGCAATCCTGCGAAGGTTCTAGCTCAAATGGTGATCTGAGAAAGTAAAAAAAGGTACAAAACCGTCACGGTTTTTGCACCATTCTGTAGTGTAAAAAATAGTTTATTACTTGCTAGTAATAAACTATTTGTCGATGTTTGAGTGAAGATTTCTAGGGAGTACAGCATCCCAGACCGTAAGATTTCGACATGAGGATTCCATCATGACCATCTACAAACTGTGTAAATTAAATCTGAGGACATCGATGTTTTCCGGTCTTTCCAATGTTGTATTGGGCCTTTAAGCATTAATTTGCTTTAGCATGAAAAGCCTTGCTGAATAAAATCAAGCTGCCAACCACAGTTCCACAGTTCCACTATACTAAAAGCATCGAGTAAAATACAGTTGCCAATCCTGTTGTAACCAGGGATGAAAATGTCTTGTTAAAGGCCCTATAGGCCTACAATATTGGTAAAGGTCAAAAGATTGCCACAGATTGTGTGTTAAACCATCAAACATTCCCAAAAAGGAAATCCTGCGAAGGTTTTAGCTCAAAAGGTAATCTGAGCAAATAGAAAAGGGCAAAAAAACCGTCACGGTTTTCGCACCGTTCTGTAGTGTGAGAATGTTTGGTGAAGATTTCCCGAGAAGAATGGCATCTTAGACCGTAAGATTTCAACATGAGGATTATATCATGGCCATCTACAAACTGTGTAAACTTAGAAGGAAATCTGTGGACATCGATAATTTCCGATCTCCCCATGTTGTATTGGGCCTTTAAGCAGCTCTTTGGGCCCAGCTTGTGCCTTGAGGAGCAAGAACTACGAGTGCTGACAACACACGTCGAATCTACCGAAACCCTTCTTGAATAATTGCGGGCGAGAAGAGAGAAAAAACACGTTATAACATCGCCTCACAGTTGTCGAAATACCGGCAACTCTCACATCCGAGTTGACGCCTGTCCCACGCTTCCGCGTCACGACTCTTTCCCCCGACCTCGAAACCCAGTTGCCAACCAAACCCTGCTTGGGAAGGAAGGGGTAGGGGGAATGGTCACTGTAAACCTCTGCCCGAAATATACCCGTCCCCAGTCGCCCACGTTAATATTGACCGATTGCACGACCGGTGTTTACATGCCATCGCGTGACTTACAGTGGGTATTTTGTTTTTTCCATCTCATTTGGAACAGAGCAGTAAATGGAGATATACTGAGAAGAATGTGGACAATATTATGACAGTCTTCTTTGCTCGTTTGCACTCTGTCCGAAATATACCCGTCTCCGGTGGCACGCAATTGAATTATAGGCCTATAGGTCCATTTTTATTCACTCGACCGGTGTGCGTGCGCTCCACAAGTTAAGTATATCCTCTTCAATCGTCTGCGCATTCTGTTGACCGAACGGTGACCCTCATACTGCCCTCATCCGTCACCTTATACACAGCGCCCGGCATCGAAGCTAGTGGGCAGTAGGTCACGAGCGTCGACACGCGAAACAAGAAGAACGCTTTTACGCAAGAAGAGTGCTTTTCGCACTCCAGGACTTGCCCTCGGGACTTTTTCACCACCATAAGAGCAATGGCGAGGGAAGAAGGGTAATGGTTGGAGTGCACGAACTCGGATGGACTCAGTGCAAACAGAAAGAAGGTCGGGTGCCGTGCACTGTTAAGATGCAGTGCATGAAGACCTTTTGCAGGATACAGCGATCGTTCTTCCCTTCCTTGTTTTCAAAGCACTGCTTCCAAACCAATTAGGATGTATGCGTACCACGGGCTGTATACTACACATGCAAAGTGAACGGCCCATTGCCCGGTGCGTGCTGCCAGGATAACCCCTAACGCCAGTAGCCGATGCATTAGCACTAGACGAGGAGTTTGGTGAATCTAATAGGCCTAACCATACGGGGACAATTTAATTATTGCAAACCATTTTTTATTACGGGGACTAACATGGAGACGAGAGGCCTTAAGGCGACGGCCTATTGAGTTTGCAAATAGGAATCAGTGCGCCTAAACTACTCCTTGTAAAATTACTCATGCGAACAGTACGTGTTATCTTAAAGGAACCATGCCGTGTAACATTTTCACATCGTATTTTATTCTAAATATCCATTTATTGGTGGGTATAAAATAATGTAGTTCTAAAGGATTACTGGTTTGGTGTTGGCCCTTACGTTAAGTGTGGCAATATGCCGTCCAAAATTGACCCCCCCCCCCCCACACACACACACACCAGTTTTGAATTTCGCGGCAAATCCGAATGAGGGCGCTGTTCACGACGTGAATAAAGGCAGATAAATCCAGCAAAAACGTCTCGGTAGTCGGGTCCCGCACATGACGTCTATAGGTACGCGTCAAAGCACAACGGCTCGAAGTGGTCGCTATTATACAGAGGGCGCAGAGCGCTTTGCTCTGGAACCTGGACGTCGGCCGTCCAGATCTTCCGAAGTTTCCGTTCAACCGGAAACAGGTGAAGGCTTGCTCCATCCTTGGCACTTTTGCTATTGCGTGAATGCCGGTGGTCCCCCGCAGCGAGGCAAGTCTCTGCCTTGATTTACGTCATACCACGCGAAGTTTCATGTTAATGAAGTGGATTCGTAAAAAAAAAACATGTTCACTAATCATTTTCCCCGATTTATTCCAGTAAATAAACACAACCACACACATAATATTGATTAGAACATCACACTTTATTGATTTAAGAACAACAAAAATGCAATCGACATTTTATTTCATGTTCCCCTTAAACTCATTCATAGAATACGAATCTCAAACTTGATATTATGCAACGGTGGTAGGTAGGTCGCAGTCGGCAAAAGGTGCGCAATGACCGCCGTCCGACAAGCAAGGTAATAATCTTCAGCAAAGTGATATTCTCTTACATACAAATTTAATTCCCGCTGTTTTTGCAAGATGTCCAGAGGCGGGAAAAAATGACGAGGTTGTAACATTGGTCAATAATGTGTGTGACTTCATTCATAAGTCGCATTTGTTTCAAATGAAATGATTATTGACTAATCTGATGTTATAGTTGATACAGTCCAAGGGTTTAGAAAACTCGTTACCAATAAACAATCGTCAAAATGACTAAACTCCGTTATTCCACGTTAACAGCAAACTAGTATCTATAATTGATGCAGAATTCGCGAATTGGCGGTCATAGCCATTGAGCTGTGTCGGACGTTGTGTGTGACAAAATGTGACAACTGGACGAGTCACCAGAAGTCCTTCCAAGTGGCAGAAATTACGATTTCGAAACTGACAGCGCTCTTCACCAAACCAGTGCAACTCGAACCTAACTGAAATAATCTACCATAAATATGGAAAACCACAATGGAATAATATTAGAACTATAGGTCTGTGATCAGCGGGTGCATATCCCTTGAATTTGTTGCCTTTAGGAACAGCTCGAAATTTTAGGCAGTTAATAGTTGAATGCTCCTGGCTGGCGGCCCAAGCCCGGCAAGGAATCTTTGACTACATCGGCGCTCTTCACCAAACCAGTGCAACTCGAACCTAACTGAAATAATCTACCATAAATATGGAAAACCACAATGGAATAATATTAGAACTATAGGTCTGTGATCAGCGGGAGGCATATCCCTTGAATTTGTTGCCTTTAGGAACAGCTCGAAATTTTCGGCAGTTCGTAGTTGAATGCTTCTGGCTGGCGGCCCAAGCCCGGCAAGGAATCGTTGACTATATCGGGAAGACCGCCATCTTAGGGCTGGATAGCTCAGATGGTAAGATACGCAAAATCAGAGGTCACGGTTTCAAGTCCCGGATGGACCAGTCAAAGCGTTCTTTGCCATTTTTCCAACATTTTCCATGCAGATTTTCCTTGATTTGTTTGAAATAAAATATCGATATTGAAAAGCCATCGAAGAGAGAAATGGTATGCTACCCCCCCCCCAAAAAAAAAAAAAAAAAAAAAACACGGAATGTCATTGCTCTTCATTAAACCGGCATTGGAAACCTTGTCTGTGTTTTTTCTGCTTTACAGAGTCCGAAACCGATTCAATCAGGTCCAATATAATTCACTTTACCCTCGATTGGATCCCTGCAGGCGACAATCATCGGCCATGATCGTGGTTCACAAACTAGAGCAGTGCCGTCATGGCCTTGCTGTAACCTCCCTATCATAGCTTTTTCACAGCATGAAACCCACGGACGAACAGGCCTACAAGAAGGAAACACGTGGGAGATTGTAGAAGAGTATACAACATGTCATTTATATTGGCGGAGACACTCAGGATGATACGAACATGAACACTTTATTATATTATACCCTTTTTGTCTGCATGTACCTGTGCGGCGGACAAGGCATGCACAGGAGCACATCTTCCACATCCCACGCAGCCGAGTTGAAGTGACAAAGCGTGGCTTCATCTCCAGGATTTCGTCCACTTACAACAGGCTGCATGGGATGTGTGATGTGTTCGGTGCTCCTTCCTTGCATTCTTTTCGCCGCCAGGTCCATGCACCCCTTCCAACTTTTAATACTTAATGTGCTGTTTGTGTTTTCAGTCTTTGACTATGTGCTGAATTGTTGTGATTGATTGTGGTTTGAATCTCTGCTTCTTGCATAGTTGTACTTGTCTGCTTGTTTTCTGTTTGTTTGTCTGTCTGTTTGTTTCAATGTTCTATGAATGATATATCCATTATTTATTTAACTATTTCATTGTAAATTAATTTATCAAATTATTGGTTTTTTTTATATATCTCCCTGTAGCTGGCATTTTGTTTGCTGTTGGATGAGATTAATAAATAAGAAATAAGAAATATACGAACAATAGCCTGTATAATGTGTGTCATAAAGTGAGTTCCTCCGAGGCCGTTAACGTTTAACATTTCACGCGGAAGGACAAACAGATACCGGTATAGATGGACGGGCAGACGGGCGGATGGACAGGACGGACGGTTCTTTCTTTAACATAGCACTAGCACCATGCTCCCTCCCCCCCCCCCCAAAAAAAAGGGGGGAGCACAACTACTTTGTTTCCGCTGAGCGGAAAGATCGGGAATAATTTATTGAAAGGCAGGTGGACGGCCGGAGGTAGCCCTCTGGTCTATAATTATAGCACTAATTGGCACTCCTTCCACGTGGCTGTAAAGATGACTGTGCTTCGAAACTGAAAGTTAGTTTTCCGAAAGGATTTTTTTCTAAGATTATCGTAATGAACAAATAATTATTACACAATTTTCGGTTTCAAAACTTTACAGAAAGGTTGAGGCACACAGTATATCAAGATAGTGTCAAGCAGGGAACGGTAATAACAAGTGCATGAGTTTGATTTGCTCCGCCTAACTTAGCCCCTCAGTCCAAGGTAAGGGTCGAAACGCCAGACCCTCCAGTTTCTTTTTCGAGATTTGCATTTTGGTCATTTGAGGCAGTAAGGTTTTGCAACATTTTAATATTACTCTACGGGATTCAGTCCTGTTATTTACCATTCTTGCAAATCCTCTGTTCAAACTTGTTTTGCTGTTATCTTTATATTCATCAATGCAAAGTAATTGACACAAAATTTAACACCTAACTGATGGTCAGAAGCGGTGAAGCACTAGGGCGCCACCTATCAACGCCCTGTAGTGAAGCGGCCGCGTAGAGGGAAACATCATTGGCTGCGGCTTACAGACAATACACAGACAACAATGGAAGTCGCTGTTCTGCCGCTATAATATATAATTGCAATAGAGTTGCGTATCACTTCCAGCCATAGCCAATGGATGTGGACGCGGCAGCATACGGTTTTAATGCAAGGCCTTAGTTCAACCATGGTTCAACCAAGGCTCGCCTAAAGTAATAATGCCTCCTATCACATCATTTGTGACGAGAAGAATCACTTTTGTCAGTGGCTATAGCTGTGCCTCATTTCTTGCATTGTGGGGCTGAGTTGATGAAAATTTATTTCGACTGAAGGCTGACCGATGACATTTTAATGTGACTGCTGCCTATTCTAAAACTGCAGTGGTTACAATTTCGGAAGATAAAAAAAGTGATAAAAAAAATTATACCCTGTAGCCTGTAGGCCTATGATTATTACAGCTACCTGTTCTCAACTTCCTGTGGCAATTTTTCTGTGGATGCACGGTATGCACATGTTTATTTGCAGATTGTGACGCACGTGTCTTTGCATCAACTTTCAACATGGCACACTAACCCGTATTCTTTCTTCTTCTTTTTTCTTTTCTTTTTAATAGAAAAATAAACATTCCACAGCATTTCGGACCATTGTTTTATTTATTTGTTTTATTTTCTACGGCCGCCCTTCTTCATCTCCCTGTACTCCATGGATTCTAGATCTGCCACGACTGTCTTCGAATCAGCGCACGGTCCCCTGCACATTCCACCAACGCCATCACATCATTATTCGTGGAGAAACGTCGCGAATCCTGAGCCGATACAATCACCGCAAACAGTCATGGTAAGTGGCCAGCTTTGGCCATATTTTTTGCCCTCAGAGAATGGGGTCGTGTCGGCAGTCGGACACGATTTATTGACGGGCTGATCGAGAGGCGGCCACCCGCAGATCGACCATGACCACCAGGCTACTGAGTGCGCATGTGCACAGTACATGTCGTTGTTGCTACGTGCTGTAAACAATTAAGAGCATTATTCTGTCCGCTGAAAATGGGCCGATTTCTAGGTACCAAAGAAGGCGAAAATAAATCGCCTTTCCCGAATCACCCTTCCACACATCTGACAGCTATAGTAGGCTAGGCCCTAGGAAATCATCCAAGCCCTATTCGAGAGGCCAAATCGTTGTTTTGCCCTTTTGGGGTCGTTCTTTTACTGAAGACAAATGTCAGATGAATTTTTCCCAAGCAACCAGTGACAAGCACGTACACGTTCAGTCCGAGTAGCTTGGACCCTTACAATCGCCCTTTTTTTTAATTTGAGAAACCTGACAATTTTGAGCCCAAAGTTCTTCTTCAAAGGCCTTTCCATGGAATGATGGATTGTTTGCCGAAATTCGTATTTATGTCCCTGAACATTTGTAGTAGGAAAATGGTATCCAGTTGAATCTAATCTGTATAATTAAATTTATTTATTAAATTTAAAGATACAAAGCTTTCCATTTGACAAGATCAGTTCAGAAGAAAACACAGAATTTTGACTCAAATTAAAGCTGTCCATATTTTGTAATTAATGTCACTTGTCAGCATATATATAACTTGGGCCTGTGATTTATGTTGGCCGTGTGGGCCATTGTTGAAAAGATTGGGCCTGTAGCCCACAAATTCATTTGAGAAGATGTGCCGGTTTGCTACATTCAAAAAGGTCTGTTACCTTGGTATCCGGCATCACCCCCTTTTTCTGTCTGGTCAAATAATAAATGCTGCATTTGGCTGTAGCAAAGAGACATTATAAGCTAATGTGTGATTGTGCCATTTTCCGTGTCCGAGTGTAAGCCATTTTATCTCTAAAGATAAAATAATTTATACTCGGCACAGGGAAGTTGGTTAAAACCCAGTTATGGGTAATTACCCAAGCGAGATGGGCAACCGGAAACTTGTGGTATGCACCACCCAAGGTCCGTGTATATAAAGGCTGGCGCCAGCTGGACACGGCCTGTCAGTTGCAGTCTTCAGCAGCTTACAGACCAGACATATAACTTGTTATGTAATCCACACATGTATCCTCAAACCAGTCAAAGGGTTTCAAGATATTCGGAGTCAGAGTGGCCTTGCTTTGTACATTTTGTAAGATCCGGTCCAATCAATTTGACTCCTCTCAACTCCCAATGAGAAATGCCTCAGGTTGTCATGAAACTATTTGGGGGAAAAAAATGAAAGGTTTACAAATACTGGAGACCTGTACAATGTCCATGGTTGATGCCAAAATGGCCACATGAATGTCAATGTTGAGGGTTTTATTAGGAGTGTGCCTCCCAGCTAGAGTTCAAATGAATGCACCTCACTGGCCACAGTATGTAAGCCTACTTAGTACTTGTACTAAGTTGTAGGCCTACTTGTAGTGTATTACATTTTTGTCTAGATTATTTATCATCTTGTCTACAGGTACTATTTTGAGTACTAAGTCTAAGACAACAGTGTATGACATCCCTTGGGCTTAGAGACTCAGACTGAGACAGAGGCTGAGTAAAATGTGCTCTTTAAGTAATCAAGACCCGCCGTGGATTTATGCTACCACCCTGACGTCCCTCTAAATATCCCTCAGGAATCCAATGTTCAGAGTTCAGCCTCATCCACTTCGTCCACACTGGGATTTTTTTTGGTCAAACTCACCAAGACAATGGGAACTTTTCCCATTGTAGTGGTTACTTGTACCGTCCAATTGAAGTCCAGTGCAAACAGCATGCAGAGCAAGTCGATAAAAGCATCCACACAGGGAAGTGTACATCCGCCCCTGCATCCGGCCGTGGGTGCGTTGTCATGCTGCACAAGCCACCACGAATGTGCTTTGTATTGTTTTGACTCATTATACTGCCAGCTCTACTACAGTCTTGGTAAAAAAAAAATTCCCGTGCCGAAAGTCCAAGCGTAGACAGTGGTTACATTTGACTATAATTTAATTTTACCCTTGTCTCCGTAAAAGATTCCCCCAAAAAAGTGCGGATACGGCTTGTAATTTTCCTGTTCAGTCTGGCGTGGATTTCACAAAGCCTTACGATGCATCACAACTTCATCATGCGATGGATAGCCCATTGTAAGTTTTCCCAGGTCCAATGGTTTCTGCGCACAGCGCATCGTCTCTCGATTGATCGTAAGTTGCGATGAGAGATTGGTGAAATCAACCACTGGTCACACACACTGCACTAGACCGACGCTTAAATTCACTATTCTCGGTGGATATTTTGACCCCTACTCGGTGGATATTTTGACCCCTACTCGGAGATTAATAATACCTGTGTACTTGGTTTTTTTTCGTTCTCAGGCGAGTCAGTTGGGGGTGAATGAACACCATCAGGAATCCTTGGTGAACTACATGCGGTTCAGCCGCTACAAGCGCAGCCAGAACCTGCGCAGTGTAGAGGGATGCTTCCAGGATCTCAAGGATAGCAGGTTGGCCTCGTCCCGCCAATAAATAATAAATAAATAGATAAATAGTCCAACAACTCAATGAAAATCGGACTGGGTACTTTTCTTGACCACTTTTTTTTTTCAATTTGTTCAAAAGTTCCCAGTCATTTTTTCATTGATTTGTTTGACTTGAACTGAAAAAAAAAAAACTGCATCCACCAGGTTTGCAACAATGGGTTGTTTGCATCTGAATGAAAGCGGGGTTGTGATCCCTGGAGATTATGTATACGGCAGTGAATGGTTGAATTGCTTCTGACTAGCGCCCCCACCCCGGTAAAGACAAGTTGACTATTTGGGAAGGCGGCAATCTAAGGGCTGGATAGCTGCGATGGGAGGAGCGCTGGTACGCAAAGCCCGAAGTCTCGGGTTCAAATCCCGATCCTGTCCAAAGTTTTCTTTGTGTGCAGTTTCCAGAAATGTGCATCTTCGGGGTGCCAGTCAGAAGCATTTAATTATTAACTGCGGTCCAGGGATCAAGCCCCAGTTTTCATTCAGATGCAAACAACAATTTGTTCTGGCTGCGTTACATTCTGGCTGCGTAACATTCTAAAGCCAACAAGGCAATGTTTGCAGTGCACTAAATTCCCCGTCTGTGGCTGCTTCCCCCGAACCCTCTGGCCACTGCAGGCTGACCGAGGACACCTTCACCATGGACGAGGTCAATGACATGCTGGATGGTCTGGAGGCGGTGGTGAGGGGCGAGGTGGACTCCGAGTTGATGAACACCACGCACACCAACGTGCTGCTCCTGCGCCAGCTCTTCCAGCAGGCGGAGAAGTGGCACCTCAAGCTGGCCGCCGACATATCCGAGCTGGAGAACAGGTCAGTCTACCGGCACCAGCGTTTCTTTCCCAGACGTTGAATTTGAATGTGGATGAAGCGTCTTCGGACTATTCAACCACATGGTCTCAACATCCAGGAGGGTATTAACACCATGCAGCTTTCTGATAATCCTTCTTTTGTGTTCACTCCTCCACACTTCTCTCTTTGATCTTTCCCCCTCTTCTCACTAATCCCTACCCTACTCCTTGCCCTTCCCTTTGATCTCTCTCTACCAGCTTTACTCTCTGTCCTTTGTTTCTCATCCGTGCCATTCACTCTCTTCCCCCTTCCTTTGTGTACATGTATCTGTTTTGTCCTTGTCACTCTGCCTTTGAGAAAGGTCCTGCTAGGATCGAAACGTTAGGCCCACTAGATTTTAAGAGTTGAATTTGAATTAGAATGAGAAAGACCTTTCTTTTTTTTCTTTTTTATGCAAAATCGCCCAAAACAAGGCTGAAAAGCCACTCATTGTTAAGGGCTACAGCAAGATAGAGAGGGACTCAGGAGAAGGCTGGAGATAGGAACTAACACTCCTTTTAAAAAACGGGCAAGACCGTAGTAGGCAGGGCTATTGCCCAAGCAGGGGACAATAGTTTGTGACAGTTTTTGCTGAGGAGTTTTGATGAGAAATTGGACTTAGTGGCCTTACGTTTCGATCCCAGCAGGATCTTTATCAGAGGCCAAATGACTCAAACACACAAAGCGGACAAATAAGACAGTTTTCCTGGGGTTTAGTCAAGTGAAAAGAAAGCCACTCACAGTCAAGCGGGCAAAACAACACAAGGGGTACTGGGGGATGGGGATCATCATCATCATCATCATTCCCTCGACTGGATAGTCATCGGGGGGATCTGAGCGCAAGAGGCTGACATCTTTTGCCAGGCGGGTCTGTCGAGCACTGCTGTGAGGAGCTCAGGCATAGTCAGGTCAGTCCAGGACTTCACGTCGTCTGACCAAGATTTTCGTTGACGACCACGCCTGCGCCCACCCTCGACGGTTCCTTGCATGATGGTCTTGCAGAGGCTGTTGTGACGAGTCACATGACCATACCAGGCTAGTTTCCTTCGCTTGACAGTGGAGAGGAGATGTTTTTGGGTGCCGACATGGCTCTCAACCTGCCATGGGGATGGGAGGGGATTAACGGGCACTGTGGTAAATTGTGGTATACAGTGTGTGTCCTGTGCAGGAGGTGTAAAGCATTAGGGTTAATCCATTTGTTCGTTTGTTTGGTGTTTTTGTTTTTTCCTCCAGAGAGCTGATTGAAATGATTGCTGATTTTGAGGAGAGTCATTTTTCTGGGAAAGCGGTAAGACCATGTCCTCATCTTTTCAAGGGGGGGGGATGTCTTTCACTAGACGTCCGCTCTTCACAATCATCACTGTCATCTTGCAAACGGCATATTGATTATTCTTGGGCCCTTTTTCCAAAACCTGACTTAGGCTCAGGCTCCGGCTTTGTCTCTAGTTCTTTCATCCATTTTAAAGTACGAGGCGTGAAAACGGGAGGCCTTTGGCTTCATCCAAAGCTTCGTCTTCAACAAAGAACTCCAACCTGTGTTTTCAGCTTTTGGATAACAGAGACGAAGCCGGAGCCAAAGCCCTAGCCAGGATTTGGGACAGGGGCCAAGGGGCTGAGGCACCTCTGTGATATTGGGCACCTCGCCTCGAGATCTGCGTGAAACGATCAAAACCCTGCAGTGGCAAAAACTGTCTCGCCTTTTTTTTCTCAGCTTTCCTAATTGAATTCTACCCTTCTCCTGACAGATGACCAACAAGCCGATGTTTGAGATGAAGAGGCTGGATCCCATGGCCGGGGAGGGGGAACAACTCCTGCACGCCGAGATCGCCCGACTCAACGAGGAGAACCAGAAGATGAAGGATCGTCTCAAGCAAGTGGAGTCCAGGGTAGGTAGCCCAGCTTACTTACCCGCTGCCCATTATGCCTCCTGGCATGTAGGGCAGCAACAAAAGCTCTGCTCTCTCGTCTGTCTGGGGACCTTTCTCTGGAGTGATCCCCAGGTCCGGTGGAGGTTTAGTCATTTCATTTTCCACGGTCCGTCGCCGGGTGTTTTGGGGGCCGACCCGGTCTTCTCCTTCCTTCTGGAGTCCAATGTAGAGCTGTCTTTGTGATGTCCTCAGCTTCCTTTCTCATGCTATGCCCAATCCACCTCCATCTCCTTCTCATCAGTGCATCTTCCATTACTCCCGTCTTCTCCTTCCTTCTGGAGTCCAATGTAGAGCTGTCTTTGTTCTTCCTTTCTCATGCTATGCCCAATCCACCTCCATCTCCTTCTCATCAGTGCATCTTCCATTACTCCCGTCTTCTCCTTCCTTCTGGAGTCCAATGTAGAGCTGTCTTTGTTATGTCCTCAGCTTCCTTTCTCATGCTATGCTCAATCCACCTCCATCTCCTTCTCATCAGTGCATCTTCCATTACTCCCGTCTTTTCCTTCCTTCTGGAGTCAAATGAAGAGCTGTCTTTGTTATGTCCTCAGCCTCCTTTCTCATGCTATGCCCAATCCACCTCCATCTCCTTCTCATCAGTGCATATTCCATTACTCCCATCTTCTCCTTCTGGAGTCCAATGTAGAGCTGTCTTTGTTATGTCCTCAGCTTCCTTTCTCATGCTATGCCCAATCCACCTCCATCTCCTTCTCATCAGTGCATCTTCCATTACTCCCGTCTTTTCCTTCCTTCTGGAGTCCAATGTAAAGCTGTCTTTGTTATGTCCTCAGCTTCCTTTCTCATGCTATGCCCAATCCACCTCCATCTCCTTCTCATCAGTGCATCTTCCATTACTCCCGTCTTTTCCTTCCTTCTGGAGTCCAATGTAGAGCTGTCTTTGTTATGTCCTCAGCTTCCTTTCTCATGCAATGCCCAATCCACCTCCATCTCCTTCTCATCAGTGTATCTTCCATTACTCCCGTCTTCTCCTTCCTTCTGGAGTCCAATGTAGAGCTGTCTTTGTTCTTCCTTTCTCATGCTATGCCCAATCCACCTACATCTCCTTCTCATCAGTGCATCTTCCATTACTCCCGTCTTCTCCTTCCTTCTGGAGTCCAATGTAGAGCTGTCTTTGTTCTTCCTTTCTCACGCTATGCCCAATCCACCTCCATCTCCTTCTCATCAGGGCGTCTTCCATACTCTCCTGATTGCATCTCTCATACAGCTCCTCATTTGATATTGTGTTAGGCCAGAATATGCAAAGTATGCGGACCTATCCATCAGTTCAGCTCAAACTTGCCATAGGCACACAGCACACGATGGTGGCATGCAATGTGCTTGCCACAGGGGCTACCATGTAAAAACCGTGCAGACTTTTATGTTGCCATTGTGGGCGTACAAGTACGTGAACTGCAGCACATTGCAAAACAGTTCCGTAGCGTGGATTTTAGTGATAACACTTTTATTCCAGAGACCCTTTAACCCTAACGCTTTGTACCGCCTGCACAGTACACACACTGTAAACCACAATTTACCACAGTGCCCTCAGGGGTGCAGGCTCACATACCACAGAATACCACAAAAACCACGCTGTGGTATGTCGTGGTGTATGGCCCTTATCCTCCCACAGGAAAAACCACGTGTGGTTAATTGTGGTTTCAATGCCAGTTAGGGTCTTAATGACGCGTTGAGTGGGGCAATACCCCTCGTTGAAAGTCCTCCGACCTCTTGCCTTTCCTCTGTAGGCGACGGACGCCCTCCAGGAGAAGTCTCGCCTGGAGGCCAGCCTGCACAGCACCCAGGGTGAGCTGGGCAGCCTTCGCTCCCGCAAGCCCGCCCAGGACTCGGGCGACCTCTCTGCCCTGGAGAACCAGATGTCCACCGTCCGGAACGAAATGGAAAAGGTGCAAAGCTCGGGAAAACCCACCCCCCCCCCCCTTACTCACTCCCAATCCTCCTGCTCTTCCATTTCTTCCATGTTTTTTTTTTTTTTGTAATCCTCGCAGTTTGATCCCCCTTTCATTATGAGGTATCCCAAATTTTATAGGGCCTGAACTTTGGGACTTGTTTGTAAGTCGGACTCCTTGCCCTCCAAATGCCATCATCAAAACGTCTTTAGGCCTGCTCTTCTAGTATCGATGCTGCTTACCAGTGACCTTTCCTCTGCCCTGAAAACCCCAACAGTCTCAAGCTGCCTTCTTTTTTTTCTCAAACAGGGTTTGACCTTTGCTTAGTGTTCAACTAGCCACCCAGGCCAGCGGACTTAATAACTGGCCCATAGTTTGCACTGGGATGTTGTTGTTGTTGTTTTCGTAATTCTCGTCGTTCTCCTCATCGCTCTTGTTATTTGTGACACGGCACAACGACATGAGGAATATCCCATTAAAACACTTTTTGAGTAAACAACGCCTGAAGTTAAAGTATCTTCACAATTCGATTACAAATAAATGTTCTTATTTTTGTATTTTCGGAAATTTTAAGTATGAGAGGATATCATATTTTGATATCGTTGTGAAAGCTAATGGTATACTCTTTCACATCATTAGAAATTCTCAAAATCTAAAAAGTGAGGTTTTTCCTCATTATGCTGTGCCGGGTCACATTTATGCTGTATGTTAATGCCAGGACAAACTCTGATTTGATTGGTGACTAGAACCTGAAGATGAGCTCGGATAAGGCAGACAGTCTGGAAGGAGACTTGGTTCAGACCAAGCACAAGTTACTGGAGATGCATGCCCAGCTGGAGATGACAGAGAAGGTAACAATTCTCACTCCGAGAGGAAAACAAAAGCGTTCAACATTGCTTCATTTTCAGTAGAGTTCAAAAAGCTGCATCCACTTGACGGTGCATCGTAGCCGAACTTACGATTAATGACCCTTAGTAGATTTTCGTAGGTGGTACAGTCTCTGTGCATCTCTCTTTGCCTTGTGATTGATCGTAAATTTTATGATGAGTTTGATGGAACGACTATGACGACCGTACTCATTCCTCTCCTGTTCCACTGTATGCCTCCAAGTTTGGTCGGGTTTTTTTTCTGTTTTTTTGCTACGCCTTCTGAGGACATGTCCTAACCCATGCTATCGTCTTCTCTTGACTTGATCACCCGGCTTTTACCCTCCGCATTTCCCACCGCAGGAACTGGAGAAGAAATTCAGCCAGACGGGGGCCTACAAGAACCTCAAATCGATGCTCTCCAAGAAGAATGACCAGATCAAAGACCTGAGGTCACGGCTACGGAAGTACGAATCGGACGACTAGACGACAAGTCCATACCACCACCCTTCCCCCCCATGCCCTTCAGTGACTAGACAGGGAACGGTCAAGCCCCAATGTGTCAAAGACCAAAGTTACTCTGCCTGCTCTGCAACAACCCCTCTGGTATGTGGTTTGGTTCCATTTGATGGGAATAAAGGGCAAGGAGAAAGCAAGATCGCCCGGAGACGGTTGTGGAGAGAGTCTATGAGTTGATTTCCCGGGCTTTTCAGCATTCAACTCAAACTGTGCTTGAATGGGGGCTTCATTCCGATTTTATAGAGTATCAAGATGAACCATCTTACAGTTGGATAATTGGACAATTTCTTCTTCTTTTTTTCCTTGCTGGCATTTGAAAGAGCAGCCAATAAGCCTGTTTTTCATAATTTTTTTTTTTTTTTAATGGCAATGAAAACATCGACTGGACCAGGACTTGAACCTATGAGCACTGCAATGCCAAAACCAGATGTCTCGGGTTCAAGTCCCGGTCTAGTCAACATTTTTCAAATCGTTAAAAAGTTCTTAGTCAGTTTTTCCTCTATTTGACTCTAATTTTGCTTGTTCAGTTCTTTTAGTCCGCATTAATGTTGAAGTGCAATTAAAGTATTGCAGTCTGCTTACTGACAAGAATGGCCAGGAAAATACGAATCTCACCTAGCTATGGGGTCTTAACTGAATTTTACTGAAGAGTTAGTTTAGCAAATTGTTTGAATGAATACGTATTAGCCTGGGTGTTCGGAATCCCCTCCAATAAGCAGTCCCACCCTCCGGGTGTTGATGTGTATCGTCCATTGTTAGAGGCAGGGTTCCCCCGCATATTAAACTGTGCAGGCAGCCCGCGCACACTTGTGATGGAGCACCTCGGGGATGTGATCCCTGAAGATATACGGCAGTTAATGGTTGGACCGCTTCTGACTGGCGCCCCCACCCCGGCAAAGACTAGTTGACTATTTGTGAAGTCCACAATCTAAGGGCTGGATAACTCACAGATGGGAAGAGCGCTGGTACACAAAACCAGAAGTCTCATGTTTAAATCCCAGTCCTGTCAAAAAAATAAATTGCCATTTTATTTAATTTCAATTTTCAAAATAAGAACAGTTAGAAGGACCAGGGCTTCTGCGGTCATGGTCCACATGCACTGCCGTCTCCAGTCCCACTCATTGATAGACTGAGATCCTCTTCAAATTCACTCTGTGGCTTCGAATTACACACGGGTCCATGGGAAGCTACCAGCCAGGACCTGAAACCCACCGTAGACTTGCCCCCTCTGAATCTGCTCAGACCTGGCCCTATAGATCGTTTGCACCAGCAGCCATCTTGGGGCCTTCTAGTGTTATTAAAATTCAGTGACAATGCAGGTACAAAGAGTGCACTCTTGCCTATCCAAGAGGAACAAAGACTAGGCCCCAAAGATGGCCACCGGTTCAACCGATCTATTAAGATCTTGGTGACCAAAATTCCACAACCCTGGAGATTATTCCAGTCTTATTGGCCAACTAAAAGTGCAGTTTACCACATTTTGTATGTCTATTTTGTATTGTGTAATATTTTGCTTTATCATAATCAACTATACATGTATATTTAATGTATTAATGCAGTACATAAGTGCTTTGTGGTATGATAAATTGTGTACATATTTCATATTATATTGTCCTGGGTTGGTGTCCCATTTGACACTAAATTAACTGTTGTTTTTCAATCTGTTGATGCTTTGTATGAACATTCAAAAAACCTTTCTAGTCGAGGATTTTCTTCTGTTGGTATTCAGTATAGAACTAGAAGCGACTTTGAGTTAAGAAGTGCATTTTAATCTTCATAGAATAAATTATTTATGTTGATACCGTTACTCAGTATTCAGATAAGATCGTACTACATGTGTACAGTATAGGAGGAGATGAGGCTCAATAAAAAGAAAGAAAGAAAGAAAAAAACTAGAAAGGAGGAGAAGCATTCTGAGCATTGCACTGAATCGTGTTCACTTTCAATCATGGTTATCCAGATCAAAGTACATGTCATTCCACTACACTCGTTCGGAACACCATAGCATGCCTCTTCGAAGCTTCCTTTAGGCTGGTTCCCGTCCCCTACATGGTCTCCAGACGTCTCACGTCCTACATTTCGGAGGACGTGAGACGTCTGGAGACCATGTAGGGGACGGGAACCAGCCTAAGCTTCCTTCTCCAGTCCACCTACAAGCAGCCTTCATTGGCTATCGGTCAAGAGAGGGCGCCAAATTCCACGTGGGCGCATTAAGGGGTGCAGAACACTAAATAGAGCTCCCATTGAACACTCTACAAAAACACTCACTTTCAAAGCCAATTATCCCATGCCCAAAAGTCTCTCAGTTCTTGTAGCTATACTTAAAATTGTAGTTTGGACCTTCATCTCTCAGATTCTTTTTAATTTTAGTGCCCTTAGCCGATTAGATTTTTTGCTAATTACCCCCAGAAAAAAACACCCCCAAAATGTATAGTCGTCCAAGCCGAATTTCTGCAAGGATTTTGAGATGGACCCCTCCACTTCTGCAGCCAAATAGGGCCACATTTAAAGCCAGATATGGTCCAAATTTCATACCAAATTTAAGAGTGAACCCCCAGGTTGTCTTAAGCTTCACTTGTTCTACAATGTATCAGTTAATTAGCCTCCAAAGACCCCTTATTAAAAAAAAGTTGTGGGTACACACTTTATGATAATCAGCTCGGCGGAGCCATCTTGGATGGATTTTGTGTGCTGCACCCTAAGGACAGTCAAATGACGGTCTAGTCTGGTGTTACGAATAATGCTCGGCTTCTCCGTGCTCGATTATCTTGCAGTGAACGGACAACGTGTCCACAAATGCACTGCTGGCAATTCTGAGAGTGCAACAGAAGCTTTGGCTGATTTCTCAAACCACCGGTGACTGAGATTTTCAGTAGATTTTACAAATCAATGTCTTGAAATGAGAAGTTTATCAAGCAACCCTTAACACCAATGCCTGATTTTTTCCCCAAATGATGAAGGATCATTTACCAAGAGGACTATATGTTTCGGGGTGTTTCACCTCACATGGGGGCAGTTAGAAAGAACTGGCATTTGAAAACGGCTCCGGGTTTGAAGGGGATGCTCTCCGGCCCGTATAAAAAAAAAACGCTTCAAGTTTCAACAAAGGGCTTTACTCTGCGTTCCTCCACGGTTGAACGACGAAGCCAGAGTCGGAGCTCGAGCCGTATTCGGGGAAAATATCCCGCAATCGACAATTCTGATGACATAAGGATTAGGGACATTTTTGGTTGGACTTGGACATAATCTAGCTAGTAGCACCGCCCGTTTTGTGGTCAGATTTCCGTTGATCCAATAGAAATTCAAATCCTGTACAACGGTTACTTACGAGTGCAGCATTCACGAATTAATCCCGTGAAATAATACAGTTTTGATCCGCCAATCTGAACCACAAAAGTACAACGTACATTGCAGACCGTAAGATTTCCACATGAGGAATCCGTCATGACCATCTACAATTCGAAGGAAATCTGCAGACACCGATATGTTTCCACATCTTCCTAATGTTGTGTATGGCCTTTTTATCGGGGACGAAGGGAGAATAGGGGAAGCATATGTGACCCGGCACAGCATAATGAGGAATAACCCAACTTTTGAGATTTTGAGGTTTTTCTAATGATGTGAAAGGGTGTACCATTAGCCTTCAAATGATATCAAAATATAATATCCTCTAATACTTAAAAATTAATTTGTAACCGAATTGTGAAGATTCTTTAACTTCAGCTGTTGTTTACTCAAAAAGTGTTTTGGTGGGATATTCCTCATGTCGTTGTGCCGGGTCACATATCTGGATCGATCCCAATTGCTGCCTGATCATCAATGTGCTCCGCCAACTTTCCATATAAAATACCTTGCCCTTAATCTCGGTAGGGAATCAGTGGACTGTATGTACATGTATGTATAGGCCGTAAGTCAAATGATACTTCAGCCATAAAACTTCGGTGCGACTCGTATAATGTTATCGACACCCCATAACATCTGACGTCTTCGAGCCCTTTTTCACGTGACGTCATGCTAGCGCTGCCTGTGCATGTGGGGTTAAATAGTTAATACCCCATGCAACCACGTACGTATAAATATACGTCCGTGCATGCAACAACAAAATCTGGCATGTTTGTTCGTTGCACAGTACAATATCTACACTGTGGCGCTGCCACGCATGCGCACTCGGCCGTCTCCCAACACGGGTCGAACTCAACCCGGAGACGTTCTCACTAACGGCTTTCAACACGGGTCGAGAGCTCTCAACCCACCTCCCGAGCAGGGTTGGTTTCAACACGGGTCGAGCGCTCTACACGGGTCCGACCCGTGTTGAAATGTTGTACTTAGTAGTGAAAAAGGTCAGTCATTTCAACACGGGTCCGACCCGTGTTCAACACGGAGATTTTTTATAGTGTGAAAAGCCCTTTACAATGACAGCGCACAGTGTAAACATCAGTTGTACCATTATGGTTGTGCGTACACTTTCCGTAAAAAGCGGTCCAACGTGGCGGCAGTGCTTTTGTTTGGTCACGTGGATGAATATGGTCTATATAGGCCTATACACAAGTGCCGCGGTCTTCATTTTATATCCCATATAAAATGTCCAACTAAGCAATAAATGTTTCAGTTTACCATGCAGGTGGGGTGATTCGCTATTCAAATGTGAAATTTACTCCCATTTAATAACATGAAGGCAGTACCTGGTCATGGAGGAATAAGAATTCCAACCTTGAAAAACCATATGGCATGCTTGTACTCTATATACTATAGTCAGTGGACCAGGTACAAGGGGGGATCGATCATTGACAAAATGATAATGAAATAATTATATGTACCACTACATATTTTCCTGTTCGTTTTTTGTTAGCACAAATTTAATTAGGCCTATTGCCACTTCACGCTGTTTGCCAGCGTTCGTTCGCAGGTCTATGTATATCTAGGTACATGGTAAGGCAATGATAACATTACAAGAGCGTAGGTGTTTCCCGAATCTGTATGGATAGATTAGGAGTTTGCCGCTTTGCGTCCTTGGTCGGCGTAATATATTAAAGTAAACACGCACTATAACATGCATTATGGATGGGAGCGGTACACACAATACCCTAGCTCAGCGCTGTGTGCGTGCGTGTGTTGACACATTGCTCAACTTGGTTCGGGCTGCCTGTGCCATGCATGCCGCACCGACTAGGCACTCAGTTTGAACACACTGTGACAGGTCCATAGTTCACCGTTGTCGGACACCGTGCAGAGAGCTTTTCTGTCACTTTTCTGGACAGAAGAGGCGAAACAACGGCTTGCCAGGTGAGAGTGAGAGTGTCAGGGTGATGTCAGGGTGACTCGATCGGGCTGTTGGCCCATGATTGTGGTGGAGCATGGAGGAAGGAAAATATTTTCCTTCCTCCATGGGTGGAGCATTGCCGCCCGCTCTGATTGTTTCTTCCCACGCCGGCAGCTGCAATCCTCAGCTCAGCTCAGCTCAGCTCAGCTCACAGCGTGAGGTCTTGTACGTATATTATGCACATGTACATGTACATGTATATGTGACCATACCAGACCTGGTTGGTCACTGTTATTTAAATAGTTTTAAATCTGCATGGAAATCTGCTTAGCTTGAAAACTCTACCTCGTGTAAACAGGATTGCAACTGCCGGCGTGGGAAGAAGCTAGAGGAGTACCGCTTATGGCCTTAGGAACCATAACTACATGGGTGCGAAGTGATGTCAAATGTTCTTCACTTACTTCACTATTTTGCTAAGCATGGAACGAAAGAGAGGTTTGTGTTGGCAGGGTGGTCCGTATGAATCATGACTTTTCGTGCTTATGCAAATGTTGGTGCATAAGCAGTTCAGTTCAGAAAGGCCGTACAGTTTGAATTCAGGTTAACATCATCAGCTGAAATTGGATCCACTGTATTTCACTCTGATGATGAGAGCGGGCGGTGATTTTTTTGTATTCCTTAGGTAAGCGAGTCAAAAATTATTCATGATTTTCTCATGAATTAAGTTTATTCTCGTCTAAGGGGAAATGATTCATTCATTAATAATTCATGTAGGGCCTAAATCATGAATATTTTTTTATTTTTTTTTTATTTTTGTTTTTGGGGGGGTCTGTCTTACCGACGGAAAACAATTCCCCGAGCGGATTCGGAGTATAGCGCATTAAGCACAGTATGCGGTATGGCAATGCGTGTGTGCTCGCAGTGATTGCTATAGTTCAATGGGGGTTTGCCCTGCTCGACGAAATCCCCGGGGATTTCGGTCTGCCTATTCACACTACCGAAGAAATCCCCGGGGATTAGCTTTTCCCCCCGGCGAATGTTTTACCCCTGCTCGGGGGTAGGGTAGAAGGAGAATATAAACCCCGGGGTTTTACGATTTCCACGGGGGAATAGGGTCCCCGGGAATTTCCAAATGGGTCCGGTATGAATGGTTGCAGGGGTGTTGATGGGTTACAAAATCCCCTGTAGTGTGAAAAAAGGTCTTTAGATCTATGAGGCATTGCCAGTTGAGGGCAACATATTTGGCTCGTTTGTTTGGGGGAGGGGGGTCATAGGGAACGAGGTCACAAAGCCGGCAGCTACCCTCCCCCCCACACGCGCAATCCGACGACCCACTGTACTTTGCCCGAGTACAAGCTATAAAGGCCTAGCATGCATAATCGGGGCTATAGTAAAAAAAAAATTTACCGAGGTCAAGGGCATTCATGAGAGGCTGTATTATTTTGTTGTCGTCAGTTACCTTTTTTGTCTATATCATAGGTTGCAGCACACCGATTCCATCCAAGATGGCTCCGCCGAGCTGATTATCGCAAAGATTAAAGTGTTGGCCCATAATGAGGGGTCTTTGGAGGCTAATTACTTGATATGTTGTAGAATAATTGATGCTTAAGACACCCTGGGGGTTCACTGTTCAATTTCGTGTGTAACTTGGAAACTATCTTGCTTAAAATGCGGCCATGATATTGGACTGTAGAATTGTTGGATGGTCCTTCCCAAAATCCTTGCAGAAATACGGCTTAGACGGCTACACATTTGGGGGTGTTTTTTTTCTGTGGGTAATTAGCCAATTAGCTAATTAGGACACCAAAATTGAAAAGAAAATGATGAAGGTCCAATCTACAATTTGTAGTATAGTTTACAAGACCTGAGAAACTTTTAGGTGTGGAATACTTGACATTTGAAAGTGAGTGTTTTTGTACAGTGTTCTATGGAAGCTCGATTTAATGTTCTGCAACCATAATAGTCATTCGGTCAACATTTGCGGGCCCCTCATTATTATCGTGAATGGCGCATCTTTGAACGAAAGGATTTTCGTCTGATCGGCTGCGACCGGCGCGGGAAGACGTATTCGGCAAGGGTCTTTTTACTTTCTCCGAGCGACCGAACAAATCCAAAATCAAGGATACGTTTGCCCCGGGCAAAGGTATACCAATATAGGAGGGTTTGCGGTGACACCATGTATAAGGTCTCTTAAAGAAGAGCCCTGGCCGTAACCAGGAGATGACGGCCAGAGCATACTGGTCGAAACGTCGAGTTACCACTCAGGTCCTTTTCAGAATCACACCTCCTCTTTAAGAGACCTTATACATGGTGTCACCGCAAACCCTCCTATATTGTTTCACACACCATGCAAAGCCTTAAGTCTTATTTTAAAAGCTATACCACCAAATTGGAATGCACCATGCGAATCTTCAAAAGTGGTCATTGCTCCATGATCAAGTAACCAGCTATTGAGAAAGGTCCTGCTAGGATCGAAATGTCAGTCCCACTAAATTTTGAGAAACAGCTATTGTAATCGTTCTGTCGTTTATTCTCCTCTTTCATCGTCGTTCGATCGCAGACTATACTTAAAAAGTCAAAATATGAAGTGCTATTTCATAACAATTAATCGGTTTGAGCTCCAATCACCTGACATGTATTTAAAGGTGCATATAATTATGTCTCCATCTCCATAGGTTTAGCGCACGTTTTTGAATGTCAAATGATAGGACACTCATCCATAATTATGTTATTACTGACTTCGTATTAGGTTCACAATTTTAGTGAACCAACCCTTGTTTCCGGTGTTGAACAACACAATGCACTCAAATGAATATAAATGGCTGCATTTCCGACAGGCCATAGAATTGATCTGCTCCTGAGTAAACTCGGTCATACGTCCATGCCTCTGAAAGCGCCTGAATAGATTGCTTTACCTACAACGCAGAGGTAGGCTGTAGTGTAAAAGTGTAGACGTACAGTGTAGTATGGTGCTTTGCCCAACATCGTTGCGAAATGCAGTCCCGCTGTGCACGATACCCCGCCGTGTGCCGTGCACGTTTGCGTGCGTTTGGCCCGGATCTCTGACAGGAGCCGTACCGGAGAGACCGCCTTGGACAACAGCATTATGCACTCTGCCCAACTGGGGCCAATTTCATAGTAGCTTAAGCGTGAAAGTTTCCTTAAGCACAAAATGTCATGATTCATAGGATCACTTTTGCCATCAAAAACTTCATAATTGTTCGTGCTAAGGAAAGAAGAGGGAATACAAGTCCAAAGCAATTGACATACCATCGCAATGTGATTTGTAATCCTGTTTACACAGCGAAGACTTTTCATGCTAGGGAGATTTGAGAATGCTTTAAGGGGCTCTGTGAAATCATTTGCCCCTGGTTAGTAGTTATAAGGGCTGTCTTCCCATTATTGCATCACATCAGGTGACCGACCGACAGAAAACTGACTGGGGATCGAGTGACCCGTTCGACAGCAGTCTCGATCCGCGATGGACTCGTCCAGCTCCCTGGTCCTGCCCCGCCTTCAGGCCTCCACCAAGGCCCCGAACATGGCCCAGAACGAGCGCATCTGCCAGATGATGGCCGAGGGCCGGACCGTCTACCACTTCGGCTTCGGCCAGTCGCCCTTCCCCGTGGTGGACGGGGCTCGGCGAGCCCTGGCCGAGCACGCCGGCGAGAACGCCTACCTGCCCGTGGCAGGTACGTGTATCGGCCACGCTGATTATACACTGTACCCTCATTTCAGCGTGCCGTATAGGCGTATACTAGTCACACTAGATGCCGAGAATACTCCGAGTCGGAATACTCTGACTGCATTCTAACAGTATTCGAATTGCTCCCACGTGTCCAACTATATTAGTCCTGCATTAGAGAGCTAATAATATATACACCATCAGGAATGGGCAAGAATCCTTCGGGACGGGTTCAAGGTGCATTCTAAGTATACGTATACGGCACTATAAAAAAAACTGATAGTTACGGCTGGTTCTACTTGACTTCTGCATGTAGAGTCCAAATAAGCCTTAACGCTCAGCCAAATCTGCCTGGCGGTACCAATTCGATAACCCCATAGTGGACTTGAAAGAGCAGGTAAGCCTACATGTAACTCTTTCCAGTTTACTCCTCGGAAGAAGTGACTTACATTCTGTCGCCGTCAACTTTTCCCATGCACATCGTAGAGTTGCTTAAAAGTACAAACGTCTGCTTAGAATGAAAAGGGACCTTTGTATAAACAAAAATGCAAGCCACATTGTCATGCGATGTATTGGACAAATAGGTGTGGGTCGCTGGCTGGCAAGCTGATGTGATTATGAATTATATTCAGCTGAGCACATTTTGGTGCTCAAGCAGTTTTATGAAATGCGCACATCGGGACTTATATACGCCAATGAGAGCCATTTTGTTATTTGTTTGTAAGTAAACCACACCAGCTATGCTGCTTGCCCGTCAGAATATTATATCGGCGTTGGAGGACGAGAAAGCGAAGAAATCGCCACCCGAAAGCCACTATACCACCAAGGCTTCAGTCGTCGGTTTAGGAGTTTATAGATGAACGATAGACTCAAGTTGGAGCCCGCTCCTATTAAATCCTTACCATCGGGCCATAGCACGTGGCATTGGGACCAGGTAGTCAAGAAACGTGGCCTCGTTTATGTTAGAGGCATCCCTTTTGCGGGCTGCTTGTTCCTGATGAGACCTCCTCTGAAAATTAATTTAAACCGTCCATAGTAGAATATTAGATAGAAGCATTTCAATATGTTCAGACTTCTGCCAGACAGTTACAATGTTCATAACTTTGCAACCGTACTTTGCACGTTAATCGACTGCCTATATCATATCTGTGTGCCGTGTCCCACGTCAAAGGACTGCCTGAACTCCGAGCTCAGATCTGCGAGTTTCACGCCCAGCTGGATGGTCTGACCGGCCTGGACCCCAGTTTGGTTGTGGTCGGCCCTGGCACCAAGCAGATGATATACCTGCTCATCCAGATCTTCAATGGAGGTACGTTATTAAAGTAGCACGACGGTGCTCCGCTTGTCCCTCCCTGCATCCCCCTCCCTCCCTGCCTCCCCCGCATGCCTCCCAGCCTCCCTGTCTCCCTCCCTCCCTCCCTGCATCCCCGCCTGCCTCCCAGCCTCTCTGCCACCCCGCCTCCCTGCAACCCTCCCTCCCTGCCTCCCAGCCTCCCAGTCTCCCTCCCTCCCTCCCTCCGTCCCTGCCTCCCAGTCTCCCTGTCTCCCTCCCTCCCTCCGTCCCTGCCTCCCCGCCTGCCTCCCAGCCTCTCTGCCACCCCGCCTCCCTGCAACCCTCCCTCCCTGCCTCCCAGCCTCCCTGTCTCCCTCCCTCCCTCCGTCCCTGCCTCCCCGCCTTCCTCCCAGCCTCTCTGTCACCCCGCCTCCTTGCCTCCCTCCCTCCCTGCCTCCCAGCCTTCCTACCTCCCTGCCTCCCAGCCTTCCTACCTCCCTGCTTCCCAGCCTTCCTACCTCCCTGCCTCCCAGCCTCCCTGCCTCTCTACCTCCCAGCCTCCCTACCTCCCTGCCTCCCAGCCTTCCTACCTCCCTGCCTCCCAGCCTCCCTGCCTCTCTACCTCCCTGTCTCTCTACCTCTCTGCTTCCCAGCCTCCCTGCCTCTCTACCTCCCTGCCTCCCAGCCTCCCTGCCTCTCTACCTCCCTGTCTCCCTTCCTCTCTGCTTCCCAGCCTCCCCGCCCCACTGCCTCCATGCCTCACAGCCTTCCTGCCTCCCTGCCTGCATCTCTCCCTTCCTCCCAGCCTCCCCGCCTACCTCCCTGCCTCCCTGCCCCTCCCTCCCTGCCTCCCCTCCCCTCCCCTCCCCTCCCCTCCCTGCCTCGCGTGACATGTCCCTTAAGCGTGACTTTTTTTGTACCGCAAATCCTTTTCTTTCCGCCTGCAGATGTCTTCATCCTGTCCCCCAGTTGGATCACGTACAGGCCCATGACAGAGCTTGCTGGGAAGCGTGCCGTTGAGGTGGTCTCCAGCATGCGTGATGACTGGAAACTCACGCCAGAAATCCTAGAAAAGGTATAGAGTCATATAATATCCCTACACGTGTCCCCCCCCCATCAACACTTGGTCTGGTTGGGCGTCTGTGATTGACTTTGACAAACAACCCAACATTCGGGCTTTTATTGACAAATGGTGTTACCCGTTACCATATTGACTAACGTTGGTCCAAATGCATGTTTTAAAAAATTGCCCAGTGTGTATATAGGCAGGGTCGTTACCTCCTACCTCAACCTACCCTTGACTCTGCCGTATACCCAGACTGTCCCCGGCTCGTCCGCATTCCAAGCCCATGAACTGAAATGAGAAATAGGCCTATATATGCAGACCGACGTATGAAGCTCAATCCCCGAATAGAATCCCACACGTTTCAATGGGCTACCAGAAAACAACGACTTGTGCGTGAGGCTACATTTTGCAGGGAACCAGTTAATAGGCAGTTAGCTCTGTGTGCAACAAAAATCGCCTATTGAAACGTGTGGGATTCTATTCGGGGATTGAGCTTCATACGTCGGTCTGCATATATAACTCACAAAGGTCGTCGACACAGTGCGGGACTGCAGGGTGGTTTTTTTTCGCAGTGGCTGTTGTTACGGCAGTCGTCCGTGTGGTTCCCTGACTTCACAGTATTTGTCAGCTCTTGGAACCAGACTATCAGCTAATAGACTGGTTCAACCAGCCTGCAATGCTGACGAAATACAATCAAGTCAGGGAACCACACGGACGACTGCCGTAACAACAGCCACTGCGGGTTTCTTTGTACAGTATATCATGCACGTGATTTCTTCGGAAAGGGGATCGTTGAGTTCCAGTGCTGACTTACGCTTCCCAAGGCGGAGAAATGCTTTCTGCTGCGTTGCTTTTGTTCATTGATTGTCTTTTCTTATAGGCAATTTTAGGACACGACGCTTCGAGAAATCGGCTTTTGATTTTCTGCAACCCAGACAACCCGAGTAAGTGCTCGCGTAGTTGTTGTTTAAAAAAAAAAATCCAATTCAAGTATGCCTATAAAGTATTCATGAAATAGTTATAGTTTCCGAGTATTAGTTTTCTATTTCTTTTTTGACAATATTTTCATGTTCATGTTTCCCATCTTCTTGCAATCTGGCCCTTTTTAAGAGGAATGCCAATTCCTATCTCCAGCTTTCCTGAGTTCCTCTCTATCTCCTTTCTTCCTTATAACCCTTAAACTAGAGTGGCTTTATAACCTTGTTAGGGGGCGACATTGCATAAACGAACAAAATAAAAACCTAAAATGAATTTCCACACCTCTTTTGTTATGTGCGTACCACTCTTGCTATGCGTTTCACGCGAAATGTCTGGCGGCCCCCCCCCCATGCCCAATGTGCCGACGTTCAGAAAATGCCATTCTACCTTCCTGCCCTCCGCCGCAATATACCCATGCACGTGAAAAGCTGTGACTTGCTTTCTTATGCAAAAAGGTCAAGACCTAATCACACTGGAGAGGGGTAGTGAGGCGGACTGCCGTCAGAATGAAAGTTATTTTTGGCCCTTTTACTGGATATTCAGAGTGCAGTTTACATATTCTGACAGCATTCTAAACAGTTCCACTGTGTGCCATGCAACTGCATTCGAGGCGAGTTCGCAGAGTAGGCCAATGATAGATATTCCGGCTGGTTTTGTGTGATCCCTGCCATAGCCTAAATAACTGCGACCGAGCCTTAAAGTACATGGGACTTCCAACAGCCATTTAGCAGAGCAGATTTGCCCTCCCCATAACAAAATAATGCTCTTGGGAAACTTGTCACCAAAATCCCAGATTAAGTCTGCAATCGGTCCGTTGTCCCGATGCACGCCCGTTGACGTAAAATGCGCATCTTACAGGGATTCGGAGAGATTTGTCCCGCAAATTGTTCGGGTCACGTAATGCAAGTCTGTACCTTTTCTCCGTATAGCCGGCGTGAGTTACACCGAGAGCGAGCTGAAGGAGTTGAGGTAAAGCAACCCCCATTGTCAGTCATGCGTGAAAATCTGCTAAGCAGGAAAAGTCTTCCTCGTGTAAGCAAGGATTACAAGCTGCCCTGCAATGCGCCCATTTTGGCGCTTAAGCGGCGCTATGAAATTGGCCCCAGGTTCCTTTGCGAAGGCCAAGGATGTGCATAATTCGATACCCTGTGTTGTGTAGTGCAGTGCAGCGCGTATACGTACCGTCGAGTAAACAAAACGCATCTATTACCAACCAGGCCGGGAGCTTGTGCGGATACGGTCGCGGTCTGTGAAATCCCACGCACTGTGATGTGCACTCTCCGTTGTAAAACGAAAGCTCGCTATTAGCCTCACTGGTACACTGTAAAAGTAATACCAATGCAGTGCCCCACAACTTTGTATATATTCTCACTTTTCCCAACATGTTTGCCTGTTTGTTTGTTTGTTTTGTTTTTTGTTTGTCTGTCTGCATTTTCTGTCTCTCTATCGTTAAGAGGACATGACTTAATGTTGTTGTAGCAAAAGTTCTGGAAACGGTCGGAATTACCACATCAGATTCAGTCAGTCTGTGTGTGTCTGTCCGTCTGTCTGTCAGTCTGTGTGCCTGTCTGTCTGTCTTCCTGTCTGTCTCTCTGTCGTTAAGAGGACATGTTGTAGCAAAAGTTCTGGAAACGGTCGGAATTACCACATCAGATTTGGTCAGTCTGTGTGTCTGTGTGTATGTCTGTCTGTCTGTCTGTGAGTCTGTGTGCCTGTCTGTCTGTCTGCCTGTCTGTCTCTCTGTCGTTAAGAGGACACGTCGGCCATAATTTTGTTGTAGCAACGGTCGGAATTACCACGTCAGATTCGGTCGGAAGAAGCAAATTCATTCTATGTTCCTAATAATTATGCACTGTATTTCAATTCCTTATGTATTCTTTCAGTTAAAAATGCGTGCACTTTTTTTCATGTTGTACAAGTCCTTGAACGAGAAACAAACCTCTTCCCGTGTCCCAAGTTTCGGCCATCTTTAAATAACGAGGAATTGTGAGATACATTTCCCTTAGTTCCCTGACAAGGCAAGTGGCTGGCCGTGAACCACGCCTGAGTAGTATAAGTGCCAGAAGTGCATGTGTTGAACGCGGCCTAGTAAGCCATGATGGCGCTATATATTACGGTAATCGCGAATGTCGTTATTTACACTGTAAAAACACTAGGCAAAACGTTCAGACCAATTCCTTTGCCGAATACTTGGTCATGGTTTTAGGTGAAATTGTCCAGCGTTCTGTACGGAGGACATCGTAAGGCGTCCAGTAGAAATGCAAAGGATTCACTGATTCATTTCTTCGTGTTTTCTGTTCCTTCCCATAGCGTTGTTCTTCGCAAACACAGAGTGGTCGTGTTGAGTGATGAGATTTACGGGCACACTCTGTACGAGGGAGACTTTCTCAGTCTGGCAAAGGTATAGGGGAAGGAGATCGTGGTGTGTAGCATAATCCTAATCGTTCGGTTGAAAATTATCATTGAGGCACTTTTATGACTTCGTGAGTAAACCAGAAAAAATCACATTCAGAGTTGGCAGTCGGTGCGGTAAGCCATCGGATCAGTATAGAGCAGGCATGGCGGACCAGTCACATTGCAGTCGTTGATGACATGACAATAGAGAGGTTCCGCACGCGAACCAGTTAGTAGCCATTCCGCCGTTTCGCAATCCTGGCGTATTGGTATTGCGCTGTTCCCAATCTCACAGCTGTGTACAAAAAAAATGAGGTCTATTTCCGACACCATGCAATCCCGTTTTTCATACCCTACTTTGAGACTAATCTGTTCGTATTTCAATGTCTTTGAAACTTCCAATATGGCCCGTACCTATTCAGCGATTACTCATTTCTGAGCAACATTATCCTTATTGACAGAAGGGTAAAGACGATTTACCATAACTGGATTTTTCCTGCGCGTTTCTTCCTTACGTGTAGCGAGCGAGATATTCGCATCGTCTGCACGTTTAGTGGATAGCAAGTATAGCGTGTGACGTCATAATTGATGATGTATCCCGTGCGCTAACCGTATCCGTTTGCTTGCGAAACCTGGATTTCACCGCGTGACCAGAGGCCTGCAATACTTTCACTCTTTCAAACTTGTTGCAAATCAAATTTCGGGTCAAGAATTTCTCTTTTGGAAAGTTCCTGCGGCCCTCCAAATTTTTGAGAGTTTTGGTTTTCGACTTGTTGGTTAGGAAACAGCTGGCAACGTTATTGTTCAATTCAAAGGGGTTCAATGTGTTAAAAATGTGGTTTTCATTTTGGTGATTGTTCGTTCAGTATTACCCCGAAGGAACCATTCTGTCAAGCGGTCTCTCCAAGTGTTTCAGCGCCGGTGGTTGGCGGGTAAGACAGAGAAACCCATTCATATTTTGTCAATATCTTATGAAGTTATGACTATGATAAAATATTGACGATGGTATCGCTGTAAAGACGAACTGCACCTAATGCACTTTTCCAATGGCACAGAATCATGAACACTTGAGGCACATAATTATATACATGCCAATGGAGTAGCTCTGGTGCAAGTGAACACCTCGTTCGCATGAATCGTGCACCGTGTGCCTCACATATACTTTATCCATTGTGCATGCTGCTTGAATTGACATTATAGGAACAGCTTTTGTAGATGGCAACAACACGTGGAGCTATATATTCAAGCCGAAAGGAAGTTCTCATCACCCTTTAACTTTGCAAGCTATGATTTCTGCTCCACTGAGTATACTGACATCTCATTCTTCTCCATCGCCGTCTCTCTCTCCCTCCCACTCTTTCCCCCCTTCCCCGCTCTCTCTCTCTTTCTCCCTCTCTCCCCAACTCTCTTTCTATATCCGTCTCTTTCCCTCGCTCTCCCTCTCTTTCCCTCTCTTCCCTCTCTCTCTCTCTCTCTCTCTCTCTCTCTCTCTCTTATCTCTCTCCATCCCACTCTTTCTCCTCTTTCCCTCTCTCTCCCCTCTCTTTCCCCGTCTTTCCCTCTCTCGTTTCCTCTCTCTCCCTTTCTTTCCCTGTCTCTTTCCCTCACTCTCCTCCTCTCTTTCCCTGTCTCTTTCCCTCCCTCTCCTCCTCTCTTTCCCTGTCTCTTTCCCTCCCTCTCCTCCTCTCTTTCCCTGTCTCTTTCCCTCCCTCTCCTCCTCTCTTTCCCTGTCTCTTTCCCTCCCTCTCCTCCTCTCTTTCCCTGTCTCTTTCCCTCCCTCTCCTCCTCTCTTTCCCTGTCTTTCCCTCCCTCTCCTCCTCTCTTTCCCTGTCTCTTTCCCTGTCTCTTTTCCTCCCTCTCCTCCTCTCTTTTCCTGTCTCTTTCCCTTCCTCTCCTCCTCTCTTTCCCTGTCTCTTTCCTTCCCTCTCCTCCTCTCTTTCCCTGTCTCTTTCCCTCCCCCTCCTCCTCTCTTTCCCTGTCTCTTTCCTTCCCTCTCCTCCTCTCTTTCCCTGTCTCTTTCCCTCCCTCTCCTCCTCTCTTTCCCTGTCTCTTTCCCTGTCCCTTTCCCTCCCTCTCCTCCTCTCTTTCCCTGTCTCTTTCCCTCCCTCTCCACCCCTCTTTCCCTGTCTCTTTCCCTCCCTCTCCTCCTCTCTTTCCCTGTCTCTTTCCCTCCCCCTCCTCCTCTCTTTCCCTGTCTCTTTCCCTCCCCTCCTCCTCTCTTTCCCTGTCTCTTTCCCTCCCCCTCCTCCTCTCTTTCCCTGTCTCTTTCCTTCCCTCTTCTCCTCTCTTTCCCTGCAGTGTGGCTACAACATCTACCCCAGGGAGTTGACAGACGTCTATAAAGCCGTGTGCAGTGCGTCCAGTCACACCCATTCGTGCGCCGCCGCACCCGTGCAGAACGCCGCCATTCACGTAAGGTTTCGAGCTTGCAAAACCCCAACCAACTAATGCCCCCCACTCCCGAGAAAATGGCATTTTCTTCCTTTTTCATTATTTTTCCCTCCTGCAAATATACTTAGTGTTCGTAACCTACAATTGTTCCGATCGGGGGATGTGCTTTGTATTTCCATTGGCAGTAGACACACGTAAAGCAACGTGAGCCTCTTTTAAAGACTGCCGGATAAGTGCCTCGCCATGTTTCGTCGGAAACCTCATTCTGGTTGGGTTGAAGTCGGCATAATCAATTCCTGAGTTATGTTGGTCGGTACAAACTCACCACGTACTCAATGTAATAATGTAAGGGGGTAGCAGAACCACGACCAGGCCTTGAACACTAGTCAGACAGAAGGAAGAAAGTAAACAGAAGTTGCCACACTTCTGATTCTCCGGCGGATTCCATTATTCTTGGGCCCGTTTCCAAAACCCGGCTTAGGCTCAGGATCCGGCTTTGTCTCCATTTTCTCATCCATTTTCAAGTGCAAGGCATGAATGGAGAGACCTTTGGCTTTGTTTCTGAAATGTTATAGGCCAACTGCATTTTGAACAAAGAATCAAAAGCTTCAACTTCGACAACGAAGTCCAACCTGTGTTTTCAGCTTTTGGATAACAGAGACGAAGCCTGAGTCGGTGCCTAATATAAGCCGGGTTTGGGAAAATGACTAAGGAGGACTTTTCATGACTGGCACGTTATAAAGACGGTGTCACCGCAAACCACCCTCGATACGGCACTATCCCATAACCACGGCCTCACAGCCCTCCGGTTCCCGCTTTCTACTTTTGCACGATAGCTTTTCAAGCTTGACGAAGAGACGCGGGAGTATCTGAAGGGCTGCCGATGCATCATGGGAGCCGTGGCCAGGTTTTGTCACAGGTAAGTAGCGCTCCAATGGAAGTGCCGGCATTCGTTTTGAGTATACCCCCATCCCATTCTATTCCATTCCATTCGAAAAGGGGAACTAGAAAAACACTCCTAGAGCTAGCGCAAACCAGGGGCAGTGGGGTGCAGCACACAAAATCCATCCAAGATGGCTCCGCCGAGCTGATTATCATAAAGTGTGTACCCACAACTCTTTTTTAATAAGGGGTCTTTGGAGGCTAATTAACGGATACATTGTAGAACAAGTGAAGCTTAAGACAACCTGGGGGTTCACTCTTCAATTTGGTATGAAATTTGGACCATATCTGGCTTTAAATGTGGCCCTATTTGGCTGCGGAAGTGGAGGGGTCCATCTCAAAATCCTTGCAGAAATTCGGCTTGGACGACTAGACATTTTGGGGGTGTTTTTTTCTGGGGGTAATTAGCAAAAAATCTAATCGGCTAAGGGCACTAAAATTTAAAAGAATCTGAGAGATGAAGGTCCAAACTACAATTTTAAGTATAGCTACAAGAACTGAGAGACTTTTGGGCATGGGATAATTGGCTTTGAAAGTGAGTGTTTTTGTACAGTGTTCAATGGGAGCTCTATTTAGTGTTCTGCACCCAGTGATACAGCTCGTGCAGTGATATAGCGCCCTCTAAACGCCGGCAGGACATAACCTCCTTTGGCGGAGGTACCAGTAACAAAACTGCGTTTTCCACGATAACTCACCCGAGGCTTCTGCTAATGGCAATCTTCATTTTCACAAACTGCATGGGGATTTTAGATATAATTTTGAAATTCTACTACCTCAACCACTTCGCGCCAGGAGTTTTTTACAGCGCTCATGACCACCATACGGTTTTTTTTAACAATGCATACATAGGAACAATATATTTCTGTGAGTCTTTGTTATAAATGTGGACAATAGTTGTGCCCGGATTCGGAGGGGCCCCCTCGAGATATAGTACAGGACCGATCTATGACGCTTAACCACCGTCGTTGAGCCATGCTGGTACCCCGTAAATTGTTTGGGGACTATACAAGGACGTGTTTTGTAAACCAGGTTAGGTTTAGGGCGCTACGGTTAGGGTTATGGTTACGGTAAGAGTTACAGTTCGGGTTGGGTTAGCGTTACTGATAGAGTTAGGATTAGGATTAGGGTTTGGTTCAGGATTAGGGTTGTTAGGGTTAGGATTAGGATAAGGGTTAGGGTTGTTTCTTGCTTGTGCCTGTAACAACCTGAGAAATGAATGAATGAATTAGTGAATGAATGGGGGAGGCTTCAGCAAAACCTGGCTTCGCGCATGCGCACTTATAGCATAGCCACGGTGGTTAAGTGTCATACGTCGTGACGCTTATATGCCTCCCACATAGCACAGTCAAACCTTTGGCGGTCCGATTTCGGACGTCTCTGCGCGTTTGCGCAGGCGCCTTAAGTTTGTGCAGGGGCTGTTGCGCAACCTAAAACTCGAAAAGTTATAAAAAAGTCTTCCAACTGAAGTTAAAACTTAAGTTTAAACTTAAAGTGGTGGAATTGTATAATTACTTTTTATTTTAAAGTTTGCGCAACACAGCCCTTGCGCAAACTGAAGGTGCTAGAAATTCAGATTCAGGTTTGCACAACACAGCGTTTCCGCAAACTTAAGGCGGTAGAATGTTTTATTATTGTAACACGTTGATTTTGCTAGGTTGTCTGACAAATATTAGGTCGATGAGATTTATTTCTGAACCCTGACTAACTTTAACTTGTTTTTTTCTCCAATATTTAAGTTTGCGCGAAACAGTCCTTGCGCAAACTTAATCTATTTTTTTTTTTCGATATTTAAGTTTGCCCAACACTGTTTGCATTTTAATTTGTATTTTATTTTATCAATATTTAAGTTTGCACGAAAAATCCAATTGTGCAAACTAAATTTTTATTTTACATTATTATTTTTTCGAAATTCAAGTTTGCGCAAAAAGTCTTTGCGCAATCTTAAGTTTGCATTTATTTTTTACCGATACGTATTTAAGTTTGCGAAAAACAGTCCTTGCACAAACTAAAGTTTTTTTCTTTTTTTCTTTCTTTCTATATTTTAAATTTGCGCAATACCGTCCTTGCGCAAGCCTAAACTTTCATATTTTGTTAATTTTATTTTTTGATATTTAAGTTTGCGCAGCACAGTCCTTGCGCAAACTTAAGTTTGTATTTTCATTTTTATTTTATTTTATCGATATTTAAGTTTGCACAAAAAGTCCTTGTGCAAACTTAAGTTTGTATTATTTTACCGATATTTGTGTTTGCGCAACACTGTCCTTGCGGAAACTAAAGTTTGCATTTTATATTTCTTTTTTCTATAATGAAATTTTCATTTTTATTTTATTTTATCGATATTTAAGTTTGCACAAAAGTCCTTGTGTAAAATTATTTTTTCTTTATTATTTTTTTAATATTTCAGTTTGCGCAAAACAGTCCTTGCGCAAAGTTAAGTTTTTAACTTTTATTTTTTTTCTATAATAAAATTTGCGCCACAGTTCTTGCGCAAACTTAAGTTTGTATTAATTTTTTACTGATATTTAAGTTGTGCAAGCTAATTTTAAAATTTCCATCATTATTTTTTGTAATATTTATGTTTGCGCAAAACAGTCCTTGCGCAAACTGAAAGTTTTATATAATTTTTCCATTTTTTTTTTATATTTAAGTTTGCGCAACAAAGTCCTTGCGCAAACTTAACTTTCTATATCTCATTTTTCCCGAAGTTTTAGTTTGCACGCAACAGTCTTTGCGCAAACTTGTTTTCTTTTATTTTTGGATATTGTCCTTTAAAAAAAAATTGTCGAAAGTTAAGTTTGCACAACACAGTTTTTGTGCAAACTTAAGTTTGTATTATTTGTTTTCTTATTTTTTCGAAATTCAAGTTTGCGCAACACAGTCCTTGCGGAAACTTTAGTTTGTATTTTTATTTCTATTTTATTTCATCGATATTTAAGTTTCCACTAAATGTCCTTATGCAAACTTATTTTTTATTTTTTATTATTATTTTTTATAATATTTAAGTTTGCGCAAAATAGTCCTTGCGCAAACTTCATTTTTTTTTTTTTTTTTTTTTAAATATAAGTTTGCGCAACACTGTCCCTGCTCAAACTTGATTTTGTTTTAGATACTTTTTATAGTTTGCATGGTTATGTACAGCCTGGAGTATTTGCGGTGACGCCTTAAACACCATGTAAGTCATCCTTGTCTCTGAGAAGAGCCGGCGACTCTACGGTGGAAAAATGACTGGCAGGATGAATCGAGAGAACAAAGCCCGGGATTTTTTTTTTCAACGAGGAGTGAGAAAATTGGTGTGTATAAATCGCCGTTGGGGTTATACAGTCCCACGGGGAAATAGTACATGCAGTGTGGGGAGGACCTCAAATTTACTGCCCCGTGTTCGTCTGTTTTTAACGGCAGGGAGTTGACCGGTGCCGGTCTGACGGCAGTCCTGCCGCTGGGTGGCTTCTACATCTTCCCCGACTTCGAGATCCTGCGGCCCGCCCTGGAGGCTCGGGGCATCTTCACCGGCGAGCAGATGTGCACCGCTCTCCTTGACGAGAGCAAAGTCGCGGTGAGTCAGGGTAACCCCCATCACTCTCTTCCCAGTCGGTTTTTACGTTAGAGTTGATTGAGCATAATATTGGAAGTACCTATGTTCAGACCACCCTAAAGGATGTCGTTGTGTTCAACCAACCATGATGATGTCAATTGCTGTTGACTTGTATTCCACATGAAAACAAAGTGAAGTTTGGGTTGCTGATGTGATCCAATGAGCCATGACATTCTGTGCTTGAGCACATTTTGGTGCTTTAAGAAGCTCTATATGAAATGGGCCCCTGGTCGCCTCAGACTGCAGTCCTAGCCTCTGCGACCTATGGTCCGTACAATAATGTAAGTATGGGGCCCTGACGTGTCATCGTGCAGTTAGACGCCCTGGCCGCGATTGTTCTGTTCGTACCACGTAATGATTCGTTATTGGCACATATGTTTATGCACAAACAATTTACGGGGTGGGGGGCAAGGGGAGGGTAGGGGGGCTATACCAGTTGAAGTTAAAGCTAGGGATAGGCTTTCGGCACATCCAATAAAGGCTTTATGCACAGCGAATACAACGTACGTGAACAATCCTAGTGACCCGAGACTCAATTCTTTATACTTTGTGCACAAACATATGGGCCCATATCGATTATGTGGTACGGAAAACAATATCGAGCCCTGGCAGGGGTGGTGCAGGCGGTTCGAGGATCGACAGTGATTTCTTTGGGTTTTCTTCCACCAGGTCATAGCGGGAGGGCCGGGGTTCATGCGGCCCGCCTCGGAGCTCACCGTCCGCCTGTGCTTCGTGAATTTCAACGGGGCCCAAGCCCTGGATGCCTGGCGGCGCCAGGGATGCAAGGAGATCCCAGACAGGGCCTTTCTGGAGGAGCACTGCCTCCCCGTGGTCAAGGGGATCGAGGTAAGTGGTGTCTTTGGACGTCTTGTCAGGAGACGAGATTTTGTTCTGGCCTCATCAGTTCTGAGGTCTCGGTAGGTTATTGGGGCTGTCTTTGTCTCAGACTAAATTTTAGGACAGTGAGATCTCGATCTCGGACTAAAGACAGTGAGATTTCCGTCGATCTCGGACTAAAGACAGTGAGATTTCCGTCGATCTCGGACTAAAGACAGTGAGATTTCGATCTCGGACTAAAGACAGTGAGATCTCGATCTCGGACTAAAGACAGTGAGATCACGATCTCGGACTAAAGACAGTGAGATTTCGATCTCGGACTAAAGACAGCGAGATCTCGATCTCGGACTAAAGACAGTGAGATCTCGATCTCGGACTAAAGACAGTGAGATTTCCGTCGATCTCGGACTAAAGATAGTGAGATTTCGATCTCGGCCTAAAGACAGTGAGATCTCGATCTCGGCCTAAAGACAGTGAGATCTCGATCTCGGACTAAAGACAGTGAGATCTCGATCTCGGACTAAAGACAGTGAGATCTCGATCTCGGACTAAAGACAGTGAGATCTCGATCTCGGACTAAAGACAGCGAGATCACGATCTCGGACTAAAGACAGTGAGATCTCGATCTCGGACTAAAGACAGCGAGATCTCGATCTCGGACTAAAGACAGTGAGATTTTGATCTCGGACTAAAGACAGCGAGATCTCGATCTCGGACAGTGAGATCTCGATCTCGATCTTTGTCTCATTGTCTTGGGAATAATTGTGATCTGAGTCTTTGATATTGAGATCTCAGTGTTGAACATTGAGATCTCGGTTCCGGTCTTGGGCATTGAGATCTCACGCAGTTTCAATATTGGGCATTGAGATCTTTGTCTCAGTCTTGGGAATTGTGATCTCAGTCTTGGGCGTTGAGATCTCAGTCTTAGTCTCAGGCATTAAGATATCGGTCTCCGTCTCAGTGGGCATTGAGATAACGGTCTTAGTCCTGGGCATTGACATCTCAGTATACTGGCCATTGAGATCTCAGTATACTGGGCATTGAGATCTCAGTCTCAGTCACTTCGCCAATAAATAAATAAATTTCGCCAATAAATATCTCAGATCGGAGAACCACAATCACAGTGAGACATTGATTTCTTTCTTGTTTTATGGCTCGTCCTCGTTATAGGCCATCGTATCCTGGGTGGAAAGGCACCTGGCTTCGGCTTAGTCTGCACACCGAAAACAGCCGTCGCCATTGAAGTTGATGAGACTACATGGCCAAGAGCAATGAGGGCGCACTTTCTCAATCAAGGGAGGCAAGCAGCGATTAACGGAGGGAAACTTCATTGAGAGTCAATGTACAGAGTGGATCGATTTTACGCTTCAAGTTATTGTGGCGTGTTTTCTTTTTCAGAAGAGCCTTTCCTAATATCTGTGCCTCAGATATGATACCAGCATTTTAAGATTAACAGGGTTTGATTAAAACCTTTGGTCTCAATTGACCTTGAACTATCCTTTCTAATCAACCGGTGGTTATGATTATTGACACATAATTAATTATGTGTATTAATTGGCAGAGAGGGTAAATTACTTCATATGCCTTTTACAAACCTCTCTGAACAGTTCCCATACCAGTAACAGGCAAGTACCCGCCTACCCAGTACTCCAGTACTATTATTTTATACACAGCATGCTGGTCATTATTATGGGCATATCCAGGCAGTGTGTGGCTGCAGCCATGCCAACACACACAAGGTACCTGATACTAGCCAACTGTTTATGTATCGCCCCAGGCAAGGACAGATCGCCCTAGCCAGTCTAAACGCATGAAGAGTAAACAGACCCTGGCCCTGTGGATGTCCTTGCAGAGCAGGCCTGATTTTTTTTGTTCTGCATCCTTTGTTTTTCTTTATTTGGTGGTAATAATTATTGACATCCCGTTTGACCGAGGGTTTCAAGGTCAAACAAGTCGATAAAAAAACTGTCTGGGAACTTCTGAACAAATTGAAAAAAAAATGGCAAAGAAATCTCTGACGGGACTGGGATTTTGAACCCTAGAGCACCTGCAGCCGATTTCACGAACCTTCAAATGTTGCTTACGCAACATTTTGCGTAACTTGCGCAACATTTTGCTGCCTTTTCTAAATATGTACACAAAAGAGCCATTGTGGCGCAAGACTTACGCAACATTTGTACGTGGCGTAACTTAATACCCAACTTTTCAAACAAATCGGCTGGTGCCATCCAGCCATTGTGGCCTTCCCAAATAGTCTTTCCTGGGATGGGAGCGCCAGTCAGGAGCAAGTCAACCATAAACTGCCATAAATCTCCAGGGATTACACCCCCCCCCCCTTTCATTCAGATGCAAACAACCGATAGTTGATGAGTGAGCCGCAAGACTTACGCAACATTGTGTAAGAACTTCTCTTGAAATCGGCTGCTGGGGTCTACTCTCCTTATTTTACCAACCCACTCCGTCTGTATTGATGTATGTATATCTAAGTAAGCATCGTCACCTATTTTCGATGGTGGTGTTTAGTAAGGTGTCCCAGTGCAGCCAAACGCAAAATAAATTCTTAAAATAACTCCAAATGATGTGTGGCACTGTAAAATTCTTCCCTGTATGTTTTTGTTGGTTCATCTTTGGGTTTTTTTTTCGACACTGCTTCTAACACTTTCCTCAAATCATTCATAATTTATGCTTAAAACTTATTGGTCTGGTTGATGTCTTCTTCTCTGACGTTTAAAAAATCTCCACAATCCTCTTTCTCACTGCTTCTTCAGTTATGACCTTTCCCAACAATGTCACTCAAGAGACACATTTCCTCCTTCTTGGTACTTTCTCTAGCTGCCCTTTTTTTTCTTTTCTTTTTTATAAAAGCCTATTAGGCCACGTAACTTTATGTCTTTCAATAAAAAATAGAAAAATATACAAAAAATTATATAAGCGAGACGCCCTTTAGGAGCCTCCATAGTTTTTACCCAGAATGGACGGCCTCAAGTTGCGTGATATTTTTTTTCTACGGATGTTGGGGTTTATTATGGTACACTCAGATTTTTTTTAGGACCAACAATAAAAAAAAATGGAGCTTCGAAGCAACTGCCAATTTTGTACCTAAGAAAATAGACCCCAAAAGAGCAACTTTTTGAATCACACGAGTGTGGCCTACCGGAAAAGCCCTAACTTTCCACATTTTCGGTGACGGACAAGAGCAGGAAACCAACTGGAAGATACGAAGTCTGAGATCGTTATACGGAGTTGTTTTCATCGTGCGATGTGAGTTAGAAGGCTAAGCGTCGAAAACGTGTACCGTCGAAAACGTGGGGTTCCCACGATACAGATAGAGTAGCAGATGCTAGCCTAAGCAGCCGTAGGCTTGGTGCTCCTATACAATAGGAGCAAGCCGCCGTCTGTCATAGCCGCCCAGACAAGGTAATATGGTGACTATATATACACAGGCTTCAAAAGCGGGGATTAGCTGGAATATATCGGCTTTATTGGGCGCTTATCAAGGAAAATTACTTATCAAGAACCAGACTGGTGTTCGACTCGAGAGTTAATGAGTCGCTGCATAATTAATGATGGATGCGTGCCATACTTAATTACCTCAACCGTGTTTGATTTACAAATTGTAAGGGCTATCAATGCAGTCCCACGGAATAATTTATGTCTGGCAAGCGAGTATCCTACAGGTATAGGTTGACGGGATGTGCCGGAGTATTAATAGCTATCCGACGAGTTTATGTACAAAAAAATTACCGTCTATCTAATTTTCTGAACGGACACATTTTTACCATTTCCATTAAAAACGTACCCTAGTCCCATGAAAGATCATTTTCCGTGGATGTATTGCTGAATATTTCGATGGTTAATAGTGTTCTCTTTGGCTTCATGTTATACTTTCTCATAGTCATACTCATTGTTGTCTTAGTCTTCCCATCGGGGAATCATTTCGAGTTCGACAATCGGCCGACATCAGATTCTCGCAGCTCATGCATAGCTTTCGCTTAAAATGATAAAATTCACTTCAGCGTCAAACAAAATGAAGGAAAAACTGACTGGGAACAGTTTTGAAAAAAAAAAATGGCAAATAAAACTTTGACTGGACCGGGACTTGAACCAAAGAGGTATCATGTATGGTTTTGCGTACCGGCGCTCTTAATCTGAGCTATCCGAACCCAATACATTCCCCAAAAATTAGTCAATTGTATAATTTTAGGGCCTCTATAGTCTTTGCCGCAGTGGGCGCCATCCATCCAGAAGCATTGATGAGCGTAGACTGATTCCCGACCCCTATAGTATACCTGGTTTCCAGACGTCTCACGTCCTCCGAAATTTCGGAGGACGTGGGACGTCTGGGGACCAGGTAGGGGACGGGAACCAGCCTACGGTGAGCGATGTGAAAACGTGGAGTGCGATTTGACATCCTTAAGTATGGTTTTGCCTTTTTTCCATTGACATTTTCTTCAACGATTTTTAATTCTTTGAAAAGATAAAATGTCCAAGAAACTGTGACTGGACTGGGGCTTGATATTCGAGACCTCTTACCGCCAGAGTTATTCAGCCGCCCCTTATATTGCGGTCATTCCAAAAAGTCAACTAATCTTTGCCGGGGTTGGGGCACCAGTCAGAAGCACATCAGCTTGTACAGTACTGTTTTTTAATTTGGACAGTGATGTTGATGAAGTGCCCAATTTCCCACAGCACGAAGCCAACCAGAAAGAACTGGGTGCGGCCGCCATAGCGGAGCCCAGTTTAAAACTTGGTCCACGTACGGTACGCGCGCCTCCATTCGGGGGTCAATCACCTCTGAGAGGGAGACACGTCTACAGAGGGCGCTGTTGACATTATTGAGCAACAAGGCATTTAAAATGAGGTTGAATGAAGTTGGGCTTTTTGCATGATAGTATCATGTGGGGCCCTAGCCATACAAGCGTTCGCCCATGTATAAAGATAACTTCAAGAGTCCACCTTATGCATTTGGAAGAGGCCACCTGTTGCTTGAGACGGATCTCGTAGAGTTCCCAGATTGGGAAAGTGACGATCCCATGTCAGGGAAGAAGAGGTCCATTTGCCAGTTGGTTAAGAACGATCATCTAGTTTGTCAGTCCCGCTTTATACATGTATATAACTATGTAACAATGCAATTCTTTGATTATTATGATATCTTGTAATACTTGCGTGTTCCATAACATAGGCCTGTTATCAATACGGTGCATGCGACCAATGGTAATTAACATAATATGATACCCCCATTTGCATATAATGTGTGTATGTGTATTAAAAACATGTGGTAAGTGTCCAGTGCCCTTGCCTTGGGGATGTTGTTCGTGGAGCAACCTTTGAACGTTGTGGTGGTCTGATGACCACTTTAAACTGCAGGCCTTCACCCCGTGTAGGAGAAACAGCGTAAAACCTTCAGTGATTAAGCAAGGGATTCGTCACTGCTCAAGGCCGTTCAATTGGGTAAGCTGAGAGATCGACCATGACCAATGTGCTATGTAAAACTTTCCCCTGTAATTACTAAGTAAAATAAGTCAAACTTTCCCCTGTAATTATTTCTGCACTGGAACTACCATACGGGAATATGCCACCATTTATAATTTGTAATATGTTTGGTCCATCTCGGTGTTTTTTTTGTTCTGTCACTGACATGGATGATTATAACATCGCGTGTCCTTGGGAATTCCCACATCCGGGAACCCGCCAAAGGACCCCAGTTCACACCCCTAAAATTTACAACAATTATTGTGTGGTTTGTTTTTATTTCAAGCGTAATAAATTACTCATCACTGTCTATACTGTAAACCAGTGATTTTAACGCTTTGCACCTCCCGCGCAGGACACACACTGTATACCGCAATTTACCACAGTGCCCTCAGGGGTGCAGGCTCACATACCACAGGATACCACAAAAACCACGTTGTGGTATGTCGTGGTGTATGGCCCTTATCCTCCCACGGGAAAAAAACCATGTGTGGTTAATTGTGGTTTGAATGCCGGTTGGGGTTTAATGAGGCAAACCTAATGTGAGCACAGGTACGTGCATTGGCCATTTAGTCCCAGAATGAAGAATGAAACAATTTTCATGCACGTATACTTCATAATAAATATATATATATTATAGGGACCTGGGAGTGTGCTGTCTTCCATGGAAGCTTGCAGCACGCTATACAATCAATCCAAGATGGCTCTACCGAGCTGATTATCATAAAGTGCGGAGCCACAATCATTTTTTTTCAATAAGGAGTCTTTGGAGGCTAATTGACTGATAAACTATAATTGTAGAAAAAGTGAAGCTTAAGACAACCTGGGCTTCACAGTTCAGTTTCGTGAGTAACTTGGTACATATCTTGCTTTAAATGTGGCCCTTGTAAAAGTGACTGTAAAAGTGAAGGGGTCCTTCACAAAATCTTAGCAGAAATACGGCTTGGACGGCTACACAATTGGGGGTCTTTTTTAGGGGGGAATTATATAGCAACACATCTAATCGGCTAACAACATCAAAATTGAAAAGAAAATGAGAGATGAAGGTCCTTTTGAGATACTTTTGAGAGTGGAATACTTGACTTTGAAAGTGAGCGTTTTTGTACAGTGTTATACGGGAGCTCCAGTCAGTGTTCTGCAACCGAAAGTTGGGATAGAGGACGCCCTATACTAAAAATGCATAATCATAATACTGCAGCAGGCGTCTGGGCAGAAGTCGGGGCTTCATGCCGCTCCTACAACGAAAGATTGAGGGCCGTCTCCTGACGCTGATCGTCGCTGTCCTCGTGTGAGTTGGGTCACGTCGGGGTCCTGGTGTCGGGGTCCTGGTGTCGGGGTCCTGGTGCCGGGGTCCTGGTGTCGGGGAGGGGGATTGGGAGGCGGTCTTCAGGGTGAGCAATTACACGACCGTGATAACTTGTGATGTGGTCGATACAGGGCTGGATTCACCCGGGTGAACGCATGCACCGGTGCATGTGGGTTTTTGCTAATGTGCACGTACGCCACGTAGCCTTTTTTTTCAGCATGCACGACGTGCATGTATCTTATTAACCACCGGACTACTCATTTTATGCATACTTGTATATAGCTGTAAGTGAGCATGAGAATAAGGTTTGTTGAATACTCTACTGGATAGTACAAGTGTGTTATTTCGTTTATAAACCCATACTTGAAATCATTACTCTCAGGAGATTCAGAATTATATTGTACAGCCGCCATGCTGACGGCATCGCGTCATGCATGAGGCGTTACACGGTACATTAATATTTTGTAGAACTTGCAAAGCCCTTTTCATGAGCGTGGGACGTCATTGTGGCTCTTCACAATGGACCTTTGCGAATTTGCAAATAAGACCTAGCGCATGCGCCCTGGGGGCAAGCGGGCTGCACTCGCACGCAACGCGTACTTGTTTGCCCACCAATTTAGTAAAGCGCATGTGCCAGCTCTTATTTGCATATTTAACGGGAAAGGACCATTGTCCAATTGTATAGGTACCCCTCTATGATAAAATTAGGCTTATAGATATAAAATGTGCTACACGCAGCGTACAAAAATCTAGCTATTCAATATGTATTTTTCCAAAATATAGTCTTTATCTTTGCCTATTATATTTTTGTTTTGGGGGTTTGTACACTTTAAATCCTGCACTGAATTTGTGGGCAGTGTTATGTGGAATTTTAGAAAGGACTAATATTGTTTGTTTTTTTGTTCCTAAGATACTTTTGCAACTTCTTGCAACAATTGCAACTTCTCGTTTCTGTATTCTTCATCATTGCCTTTTATGTTTGTTCGTTTTTGTTTTGGGGTTTACTTTTGTACCGTAAATTTTTATTTTTGTTTGTTTCTTTTTCTTCTTCGTTTTCTCCTTTTTCTTCTACTTGGATGTCTTCTTTGTCTTCTTTGTCTTCTTTGTCTTCTTTGTCTTCTTTGTCTTCTTTGTCTTCTTTGTCTTCTTTGTCGTCTTTGTCTTCTTTGTCTTCTTTGTCCTCTTTGTCCTCTTTGTCCTCTTTGTCCTCTTTGTCTTCTTTGTCTTCTTTGTCTTCTTTGTCTTCTTTGTCTTCTTTGTCTTCTTTGTCTTCTTTGTCTTCTTTGTCTTCTTTGTCTTCTTTGTCTTCTTTGTCTTCTTTGTCTTCTTTGTCTTCTTTGTCTTCTGTGTGTTCTCTGTCTTCTCTGTCTTCTCTGTCTTCTCTGTCTTCTCTGTCTTCTCTGTCTTCGTTGTCTTCGTTGTCTTCGTTGTCTTCTCTGTCTTCTTTGTCTTCTTTGTCTTCTTTGTCTTCTTTGTCTTCCTTGTCTTCTTTGTCTTCTTTGTCTTCTTTGTCTTCTTTGTCTTCTTTGTCTTCTTTGTCTTCTTTGTCTTCTTTGTCTTCTTTGTCTTCTTTGTCTTCTTTGTCTTCTTTGTCTTCTTTGTCTTCTTTGTCTTCTTTGTCTTCTTTGTCTTCTTTGTCTTCTTTGTCTTCTTTGTCTTCTTTGTCTTCTTTGTCTTCTTTGTCTTCTTTGTCTTCTTTGTCTTCTTTGTCTTCTTTGTCTTCTTTGCATGGTAACGTGTGAGGCACCGATGACGCGCTTTATCCAAAAGTGGCTGAAGAGGATAGAGGGGGTTCTTTCTTTTGAAGTTATATCGATGCTGGGCACTCTTGATCTTCAGCAGTGCCGGGTACGTCTTGTCGGGGTCAGATCAGGCGATGAAGGTGTTTATGGCATCTAGTCTGTTCCGCGGCATGGTCTTGGGTATGACTGCATTTCGGAGGGCGGGATGCTTGCTCCAACGATAGCTTATGTAGTTGGGCAGCTTGATCATATCCCATCAGAAGATGGATGCCGAACCAGGGGACTGTGGTGGCCGTATTTTGGGTCTTTCTGGACGTCTGGCTGGTCTCTGTGTTCTGGGTGGGCTGGGGACATCACTCCCAGTTTCCTCTTCCTCCTCATCCTTCTCCTCCTACACTTCTTCTTCCCCCTTTTCACTCTCCTCAACCTCCTCTCCACATTCTGACCCATCTTCCTCTTTTTCTTCTTCCTTCTCATCCTCCTCTTCCTCCTCTTCTTCCCTCTCTTCACTCTCCTCAACCTCCTCTCCACATTCTGACCCATCTTCCTCTTCTTCCTCTTCTTCCTCTTCTTCCGTCTCATCCTCCTCTTCCTCCTGTTCTTCCCTCTCTTCACTCTCCTCAACCTCCTCTCCACATTCTGACCCATCTTCCTCTTCTTCTTCTTCTTCCGTCTCATCCTCCTCTTCCTCCTCTTCTTCCCTCTCTTCACTCTCCTCAACCTCCTCTCCACATCCTGACCTATCCTCTTCCCAACTCTCCTCAGACAAATAAGAGTGCTATGAATTCAGACACCATGCAGCTCCACTGATCCCCTGACCATCGGGTCTATACATTGTATGCTGATGAGTGATATGAAATCAGACAATCAGACACCAGATAACTGACCCTGCCCATTGACCGCTTTACAATACATTGTATGCAGTGTGTTATGTAATCAGAGACACCAGACTGTATCATTTTATTACAGACATTTCCATTGGTCGTATTTACTTATATGCATTGTAATCTTTTCCTCTTATAATTCAATTCTTTGGTCCTATGCATTTATTAACCCGATTTGTGGATCAACCCTATATCCTTATTTCCATATAATACACCACGTAATTGTTTTATCACATGTGCACCATTTCTTTGAATTGTTACTCACTAATTCCTGGACCTACATGTTCAGCCTCAAGCATTGTCTTACACCAGTGAGGCTGACCAATGACCCTGAGTGGTCAGTGCTCTGTCCAGTGGTTGTGACTATGGGTCGTCGTTCTTTCAGGGATATTCTACCCTGACTTGTTTGTTTCTCAACATCAGTTAATCCTTCTACTAACACTATTTCTCACTTCTCCTGCTATACCTTCGTCCGAGCCACATCACTTTTCCTAGCGCTCCAACTTTCAACTTTGGTAGCAAGACACTTGCATGTAGGCCTATATCAATAAAATACCATTATCCTCAATGCAAAAAAAAAGGAATGTTCATGTAGGAATCCCTCCCATTTAATTGTTCCTTTTTTTTCTCCATTGACCTTTTGTACCGGGGCAAAACAAATATGTACCGGTCAAGTGCCAAGGCGACCGAGCAGTCGACTATACAACTGCTGCAGTTGCGGACCGTCCGAGATACAGCCAGAGTAAGCCACTGCACAGCACCGCTCAGCCAAGGATAGCACCATGTCCCTCTTCAACCAGCGCGTCCTGGCGATGATGGCCGAGGGCCAGACCGTCTACCACTTCGGCTTCGGCCAGTCGCCCTTCCCCGTGGTGGACGGGGCTCGGCGAGCCCTGGCCGAGCACGCCGGCGAGAACGACTACCTCCCCCTCGCAGGTAGGCAGGCCAGACCCGGCTCTCCCGGGGCCCTTACCGGTCCGCCCCTCAGCCTTCACCGGGGATTGGGACGGGACCATCTCCCCTGCCCTTACTGGAACCAATGCGAGTGTCAAGACCTTTTTGTATAGTCCCTTTACTTTGACAGCTTCCCCGAGGCTTCACCACCATAATTACGGTTACCCATATCGTTAACTTTTGAGTTTTTCAAGTGCTAGGCGACCTGATTTTGGGAAAATAGACTGCTTTCACAATTTTGACCCGGCACAGCGATATGAGGAATATCCCATCAAAACACTTTTCGAGTAAACAACGCCTGAAGTCAAAGTATCTTCTCAATTCGATTAAAAATCAATTTTTGTTTTGGGGGATTTTCGGAAAGTTAATGTATTGGAGGATATCATGTCCCAAGGATTTTTCCGAAATCCGTCTCTAAATGTTGAAAAAACGAGGATTTTGGGGGAGGGTTTGTGTACTGTTTTCATGAAAATATAAAGTTCCTGCCTTTTTGAATGGCCACTTTCAAGGAGTTAGACTGGTGCTGCTATATTGTGTCTGGTGCCAAAATGAACGAGCGAAGTCCCCTTGTACTATTTACATCAAAGTTCGTACGGAAATGAATTTGATATCATTCGGAAGCTAATGGTATACTCTTTCACATCATTAGAAAATCTCAAAATCTCAAAAGTGGGTGTTATTCCTCATTATGCTGTGCCGGGGGGGGAAATTACTTCCTATGGTTTTTACAGACCTCTCTGAACAGTTCCTACACCAGTAGGCAAGCACCCGCCTACCCAGTACTCCAGTACTATTTATAGACAGCACGGGCATTATGGGCATATCCAGGCCATGTGCAGCCATGTCAACACGCACATGTACAAGGTACCTGGTACTAGCTAGCTGTTTGTTGTCGCCTCAGGCAAGGACGTAAACAAACGTGAACAAACACCAGTGGTTAGGATGTCCATTGTCCATAGGAGGGCTCGCCTGGATCTGTTTGTCTTACTGTTTTCCTTGGGGTTTTTTTTTCATTTGGCGGAAATGCAGTACTGCCAACCCATTTTACCAAGGGTTGGCGGCCGCACTGTTGAGAATGCAAACATAATTATTTGACCTCCGTTTTGTGCGCCTCGTGGAACCACAACATTTCCAGCCGACGATGTACGTGTACCCTGTCTCGTGAAGCCCCACAATACCGGTGTCCTGCCAAAAAGTGTCCCTGCCAAATACTGTCCGCTCATTAGCATACTGATCGCTGATTGGTTAGCGTTAGGACTAGGATTAGGGTCGTTAGGGTTAGGGTTTGGATTAGAATTAGGATTGGGATTAGGATTAGGGTTAAGATTAGGCTTGTTTGGGTTAGGGTAAGCGTTACGGTTACAGTTAGGGTCCAACGGTACCAAAATCCGAAATCACGTCCGAAATCACGTTGACAAGAGAGAAAAAATCAGTGTTCAACCTGTGATGTAAGGAACGCACCCCAAATAGATACTTAATGAATTAAGTATGTAATTAAAAAAAATAAGCCTGAAACTCAAAAAAAAATATTTGAACTAGAATTATAATGTAGCAATGGACATATTCAACCCTGTGTGTATTGGGCTATTTCGCTCCATGAAAATACTGGGGGCGTCAAAGGCGGAAACGGAAGTTCGGATGAACTTGAAAATTCGCGTGCGAATAGATTTGTATGTGTGAATCTGATTTTAAAATTTAATTAAATATGCAAATGTGTTGATTAATTAGCTAATTAACTATTCGTAATTTATTTATTTATGCATTAATTTATGCATTTTTGCGATATTTTCGCAATTTCAACATATAGAAGTATAAACCCATTGAGGAAACAGTCAAAATTAGAATAAGGTTTCCCAGATGAGAAATCATTTAGTTCTAATTTTATTGGATGTGTACGGCTAATAAATTTTAACTTCTCCGTTACAATAAAAAGCCAGCACCCTTTATGGTTTTGTATTGCTTATGTTTGTTATTGTTATGTTTAATTTATTGTTATTGTTAATTTGTATGTTTTTTATTGTTTCAAAGCTTTAATTAGTTTCTCTCAGATTTTCACAGAAGCATGAAATCTGGGCAACATCAATTCCTGAGCATGAATCAAAGAAATGCAAGCCACTGTATGACAGTTTTAAATTGTACACAAATGTATGCAATTTTAATGACCTACGTATACTAACTGACATGTAACACTAGATAGGTATGTCCGATATGGACAAATTAGGTATCAGGATGTGCGCAAGACAACAGGGTAAAAAGTCATCAGCAAGAATCCACAATTTTGAGTGGTCACCTTGCAGTTAAAAAATGGAGGGGGCTCCGATTTATAGCCAAATGTATGTTTTTGGACTTTAAAGTTGACCTTTAATGTGCATTCAAGCAAGGTTTTCGCCGCCAGTACGGGAGTAAATTAATTTCTAGATACAATGCCCCTTTTTTAATATAATGGTATTATTATTATCAAAGTTCCCGAGTCCGAGTCTGAGTCCGAGTCCGAGTCCGAGTCCGAGTCCTTAAAGATCGGGAATCGCGCCCGGACTCGACTCGTCCAGCACTGCCCATTCCACTCACCCAAAGGCCGACTAAATAATACAAGTGAAATACTTGGAGTAACACTTTGGCTATGGTCACTACTGTTGCAGGTTTGCCAGCACTACGTGCCCAGATCTGTGAGTATCACGCCCAGGTGGACGGTCTGACTGACCTGGACCCCGAGTTGGTGTTCATCGGCCCGGGCTCCAAACAGCTCATCTACATGCTCATCAGAGTCTTCGACGGAGGTAGGACTGCACATTACATACACTGCCTACGCTTGTCTGTCTGTCTGTCTGTCTGTCTGTCTGTCTGTCTGTCTGTCTGTCTGTCTGTCTGTCTGTCTGTCTGTCTGTCTGTCTGTCTGTCTGTCTGTCTGTCTGTCTGTATGTCTGTATGTCCGTCAGTCTGTCCGTCAGTCTGTCTGCTGCTGCTGTTTTTGGTGTTGGTGTTGATGCTATTGCTGCTGATGCCGTTCCTGCTGATGTTATTGCTGCTGTTATTGCTGGTGTTGCTGCCGTTGCTGCTGCTACTACAGGGACCGTCAGAAAATGTCATCCATAGACCTATCTCTCGTAGGATATAAGCTATAGGGCCTGTGTCGTCACATTGAACGCCACCCGTTTTTGTTGTCTGACCATTATGGCGGTCGATGGCAATCGTTGTTTGCTTCTGTACAAGGCTCCGTGTTTGCCAGTATTTGGCTATTTGCTCGGCATATAAGATACCAATGGAGCCACGCTGCCAACCCTGTATTGTTAAGCGTTTTCTGGACGTGAATTAAGCGCGCGTGGTTGTCTCCCGTGCAGATGTCCTGTTGGTTTCGCCAAGTTGGCTGAGCTATAAGCCCATGACCGACCTAATCGGCAAGCGGACCTTTCAAATAGCCACCACCAGCCAGGGGCACTGGAAGCTCACTCCGGAACTGCTGGAGAAGGTACGGGTGTTTGCCGTGACACTGCGGTGTTTGCGAACTTATTTTAATGTCAAAAATTGGAACATGGCGACCACCCTATTAGCCGTTTCACACGAGGTACGGGCAGTCGGTTCCAGGCGGTATTCGAGATTAAATGCAATTGGCCTTCCAAATTATCGGATCAATTGCTTGTGAGTATGGATCCACAATAAGTCCACATGTCAGAACAAATTGACATTTTTTGTGCTGCTGCGGTATACTCCTCCTACACACTCAGTAGTTGAGTGGCTTCAAATTTTCCTTTGACAAATATATATTATCGCGTGTGGTGTGGCTTTTCCAGACTCTTTCATTATTGTCCGCTCTCTTTCCCATCGATCTGGCACATGACCCTCGCACGAACACAACACGTGCGCTGCTGTCTGCGCTAAGTATCCTTACAAAAGGATCTGTTTTTATATGCCATGAGCTGTCGCTTATGCTTTGTCGATTGACTTCTCCCCAGGCAATCTCTCAAAACGACGTCTCGGCAAATCGCCTGTTGGTGCTCTGCAACCCTAACAATCCAAGTATGTATTTTCATTCTCCTTCTCATTCTCCTTCTTCGTCTTCGTCTTCATCTTCGTCTTCGTCTTCGCCTTTGTCTTATTCTTCGACTTATTCTTTGTCTTCGTCTTCAGCTTCGTCTTCGTCTAATTCTGTCTTCGTATTTGTCTTCGTCTTAGTCTTCTTCCTCGTCTTCTTCTTCGTCTTCGTCTTCGTCTTTGTCTCCGTCTTTGCCTCCGTCTTCGTCTTCGTCTTCGTTCTTTGTTCTCTTTTTGCTAATAACAATTTCCTGTTGGACCACACTTTCAACGCTACAGCTGGCACAACATACACAAGGGATGAGCTTCTGGATTTAAGGTAAGCTCATCTTAATGATGACAAAATCTGAATGTGAAATTCATTTACTGTAGGTATTAAAATTGATGTAACGATTACGTCTAAATAAGGCAAATTCATAAAGACGTACATAATTATACATGTACATGTGCATACATTATGCACCACTAAACTGCCCAAAAAATAACCCCGAAAGGGAATTGCTACGTTACTCATTACCAATTTTGTTTCATAAAAAATATAAAAGGCACACATTGGGTAAAAAGCAATCTGTGAAAAAGTTAAACAACACTTTCATCTGTCTTTGTGAAAGGTCCTGCTATAGGATCGAAACGTCGGGCCAACTAAATTTTAAGATTTGCATTTTGGTAATTTTAGTCATTGGGCAGTTTGCAACATTTTTGTACATCACTTTAGTTAAACAACAGTTGAGAACAGATAATTTAAACAAATAAGATAATCTAAATAATTATGTGACATGAGAGCATATGATATAATATATTTTAAGCCATTTGGAGCCCGGGATGAGTACGTGTTAATCCCACGCACTGATACGGTGGCCAACAGTGACTCGTCAATACCGTACATTAGTACGTGAAACGGACTGTGCTTTTTACATACAAATAAAGACCACACCGTCATCTATCATTTTATTGCCACCTCAAGTGTCAGGAAAAATCAAATTCAGACCCTCGTCGTGGTGTTTTGAAGCAGAGTAAAGTTCATGTAAAAGATGCCACCTTCCTGATTTGTTCAGAGTATTGTTTTATGAGGAGTCGTGTTGTTTTGACACCAACAGCGTCGTTCTGCGAAAGTACAACGTCACCGTGTTGAGCGACGAGGTCTACGGACACTTGAAGTTCGATGGAGACGTTCAGTGTTTGGCAAAGGTACGTAGCGCGGCCAATAAACAGCGTTACCAATTGATGCATGCAGCCGAATCAAGTTAACCTTATCTGATAGCGTAATTTTTCAAGGTTGGTGTTGTACAATATTTGTCTTGGCTTATTTGCTCAGCAGGTTGTGATAGGGCCAACTTTGTTCCATTAGTTAGTCTACGGACCGTGCCAATTGTGTACATATCATTTTTATTGATAAAGTTTTCAGTAAACAAAAGTTGATTTTTACATGTAAGAGACAGTCCATTTCCATTTACCTCTGCTGTGCTCATTCCGCTGAAAATTTCGAATGTATCAATGAGTCAAGAGTTACATAAATATTTATCAAAATCTGAGGACCTCGGGTCAATAGGTGCCTTGGTCTAATATGGAATTCTCCTTCCGATCGTTCGGTGCAACGCTTGGAAATTTTAATTCGAAGTATATCATGTCACAGTTCGATCAGCAATCGCAGATTTATTACTTTATTGGGAATCGCCCGTATTAACGGCGTCGCTTATCTTACAGTATTACCCGGAAGGCACAATCACCTCCAGCGGTATTTCCAAGATATTCGGGGCCGGTGGGTGGCGGGTAAGTAGTTTGGGACAACTCTATCTATATCAAATGCGGCTCGACAACTCTTCAGTTGTACACAATGTCAGGCGAAATGTGAGCAATTTACTCATTTGCCCAACAGAAGGTCTCGTTTAATCAGAAACAATTGACCAAAACAATCCAACTGTTCGCCTTTCATTTACCAATAAATGTATTAGTTGCTACGTCGACCAGCGTCGGTCAAACGTACGTACGAACGTACCCGGGGTTTAACTCGTGTATCAAGTGGTTGGTCCTGAACGTACCTGGGGTTTAACTCGTGTATCAAGTGGTTGATCCTGAACGTACCTGGGGTTTAACTCGTGTATCAAGTGATTGGTCCTGAACGTACCTGGGGTTTAACTCGTGTATCAAGTGGTTGGTCCTGAACGTACCTGGGGTTTAACTCGTGTATCAAGTGGTTGATCCTGAACGTACCCGGGGTTTAACTCGTGTATCAAGTGGTTGATCCTGAACGTACCTGGGGTTTAACTCGAGTATCAAGTGGTTGGTCCTGAACGTACCTGGGGTTTAACTCGTGTATCAAGTGGTTGGTCCTGAACGTACCTGGGGTTTAACTCGTGTATCAAGACAGTGGTTGGTCCTGGGCTTTTCCTCCTGACCCTGCTGTAGAAGGTTTCTTTTCTTGAAAGCCCATGTAAGAAAAAGACTTATCGAACTTCGTCCCTTTCTACCACACTCACATTGACACTGTGATTGTGATGGCTCTTGTCTGCAATGTCTTAGTGCGGCCACCATATCTACCCGAAGGAGAGGACCGACCTGCTGAGATCTATGAAGGCTTTCGCCAACCTTACCTTCACCAGCGTTTCGTCCCCGGTACAATATGCTGCAGTACAGGTACGAACCACCGCCAGTCATGATTCCAGACCCCCCCCAAAAAAAAAAAAAAAAAAAAAAAAACATCGTCTCCGGCTTCGTCTCGGCTATGAAAAAGCTGAAAAGGTGGGATAGGGATTGGGTAGGATTTTTTGGTTCAAATCGGGAGCATCGGGGGCCTCCTGCTTCCATGACTACAAGTCTTGTACTTGAAACGGATTGAACGAAATGCGCACGAAGCCGGAGTCGGAGCCTAAGCCGGGTTTTGGAAAAGGCCACCGATTGCCCTCTGGCGCCCTCTGTTGGCGGTCTGTGTAGGTAGTTTATGTATGTGGAACGAACAGAAGCGAGTTGCTGCCACCAAGCGACTCGATCCCACTCTGAAGAAGAAGACGGGAAGTCCCCTATGGTTCTGTAATTATCAGAGAAATGCTTAGAGTAACGCACAAAATGTTGCAGACTGCTTGTGCATAATAAAGCGTTTATAAAATGTGATCAGGCGTTGGAGAATCGACACATTATTACTTTATTAGAAATTATTACAAATTAACAATGACATCGGTGTAGATGTCAATGATCATTCAAAACTCTAAAATAAGTGTCGAAGTCTTGGTGAAGGTACTGTACTTTCTACCTTAATCTCTTCAACCTTGTCCATGTTTGTTCCAGTAAACGATTGGTGTGTGTTTTTGCTAATTCACCCCCTGCAGGTAAATAGTGTGCTGCACCTGAATACGTCTGCAAGACGCCTTCATAGCCTTAATGTCCAGCCACCATGTCCTCCTCTCCTGTCGTCTCATCCCCTCCCCCTCACCCTCTCCCTCTCCTCCCTCTCTCTCTCTCCCCTCCATATCCGTCTCCCCTCTTCTTCTCTCGTCCCCTCTTGTATTAACTTCGGAGTAGATAGTCAATTTTTATCAATAATCATGCAATTTTGAAAAATTGGTAAAGAAAACTTTGACTGGACCGAGACTTGAACCCGATACCCCTGGTTTTGAGTTAGCGATCTCACCATCTGAGCTATCCAGCCTTAAGATGATGGACTAGTCAACTAGTCTTTGCCGGTGTGGGGCGCCAGCCCTACATAATGCTTCAATTAGCACGAATCAAAAAATCTGTTTTTTTACCTTTCAACAGCCTTCACCGATTGGAAGTACATTTCAGGCGGCGTTCATTTTAATTCATTTTTTTGTTCTAGCTGTACAAATACGAGCAGGAGACGAGGGAGTACGTCAAAGGTTGTCAACTCATCCTGGCCGCCTTGGCAAAGCATTGCCACAGGTTAGTCGCATGCTGTGTCTGAGGGCTGTCCACGTGCAGTGCGTTACATCAACGGCGCACCGTACGATCCGACTGAGACCCGGCTAAGATCCGACCCGTCAAAGATCCGAGCGAAATCCGGCTTAGATCCGACACGACCTTGATCCGAGTGAAATCCGGCTACGATCCGACCGGGATCCGAGTGAAATCCGGCTATTATCCGACCGAGCTCCGAGTGAAATCCGGCTACGATCCGACCGAGATCCGAGTGAAATCCGGCTATTATCCGACCGAGCTCCGAGTGAAATCCGGCTAAGATCCGACCGCGATCCGAGTGAAATCCGGCTAAGGTCCGACCGCGATCCGAGTGAAGATCTGACTGAGATCCGGTTTAAGATCCCACTGACATAATTTTGCGACCGGAAAGCCTTCCCATTGACGTCTTCAAACGACCCGATAAAAATCGTGTTGGTCCGCGACATGAAAAGTCACAGTCGAATCGCAATCGTTCTGATCGTAGCCGGATCATTGGTGGTTGTTGTTTTTTTAATACTGCCGCACTCTATACCATACGAGTCTGTGGTCGCTCTCACCAAACTCAGGTACGAGCGCGGGATAAGCCTTCATTTTGTAAAGGGCCAGAATACGTTATATGTTACATGTTCGTTACGTTATTATGTTCGTTAATTCAGGAATTCTTCGCAGGGGAAATGAACCGTTTGCTTGGAGTGCTCAGACGCTATTTTCATTGGCCGCTGCTGTCTTTTCTCCGTTCCTTTCCAGTGCGTCACCTTCGTTTTATTCAAGGCACGCATCCTGTGCAGCTAACAAGACCACTGCTGACAATGGCCAGCGCTGACCACAATAACGCTGCATCGCGGGAGACTTTGAGACGCTGGTGGCAGCTTCTTCTTCAAAGATGTGCGCATGCTCAGAAATACGCGGGCATGCGCAGAACAATGCGCGCATGCTCAGAACAACGTTCATGTGCTCATAGACCCTTTTACGAATCCATGGATCAGGCTCGGGCTTGTGCTTCGTCTCCGTCTGACAAAACCTGAAAATACAGGTTGTGGATTGTTTTCGAATTTGAGGTGTCGTTGGCTAGGTATAGCCTTCAGAGTATTCACCCGGAAACTAGGGCCAAATGCTTCATTCCTGATGCCTGTGACATTATAACGGGCAAGAGAAATAGGAGCGAAGCCGAAGCCCGAGCCTAAGCCTCCATTTCTTGAATGGCCTGAATGAACGGAAGCGACCGGTATATTTGCCACCACCAAGCGTCTGAAAGTCTCCCCTTGCTATCGCATTTTGAATTCGGTTGTGGCGGCTTGGAGTGCCTTGGGATTTCCTGTCATCCGCCAGCACACCTCTGATCATTCCATTGGATTGCCAGCCCAAGAGAGAAACGGGCCTTCAAAATGGCCCGAATATGATGCCGTGTCGATGCAGTGTAGCCAAAGATGTTACCCCTCCGCTCACGTGATCACTCACGTTTCTTTCGAGGTGCATTTTGGCGCTCATTTTGAAGATTCGGTTCGGTTGTTTTCCGATTGGGCCTGGGGCTAGTGGACATTTCTAGCACTTCATCAGTCCTTCCTCCCTAACCTCATTAACGGAATCGTTGGTCCATCAATTGGTCTGGTTTGATAAGAAATGCTGGTAGGCTGGCGTCGCTTTGTGACCGACGCCAATGGTGTTACCGGTTGATATTTTGAGCGACGTTGGTAGGAAAGGCGATTGAATGTTACCCGATCTTTTTTTCTTTTACAGTGAGCACCATAATAATGCACAGTTTTTAGTCGTCTGGTCGTGGCGCAGGCTTCGTGCCGTGCCTTTTTTTTTGTGGGGAGTTTCATCGCCAGCCGGGTTTCTTATTGGCTTTGGTTTTGGTTTGGTTCCATCCCAGGGAGTTGACCGGCGCGGGCTTGGAGGTCGTGAAGCCGACGGGTGGCCACTTTCTCTTCCCCGACTTTGAGGTCGTGCGCCCGGCGCTAGAGTCCCGGGGCATCACCACCGGCGAAGAGCTGTGTGAGACACTGCTGCGGGAATGCCAAGTGGCCGTGAGTGAGGGGGTTGCAACGGTGTGGGGGTGTGGACTGGAGGGGGGAGATTCCAGGCGTTGAACGTCATGAGACCTGGCTTAAAATCGGTTGGGGAATGTAAATTGGCTCTCGAATGATTTGCCTTTCGTGTTTTTAAATGTGTGCTACGGCATAGGGTGTGTAGCTTATACCGCTGTGAGAAACTGAATGCCCAACCAAATGCCGAATGCCGAACGGTTACAGGAGCTACAGGATTTTTGTATTTAAAACAAAACCTAGATTTTGCAGTATGATACGAATGTATGCAAACTGACTTAAATTGCCAAAAGTATACAAGTCTAACAGAAAAATTGTGTGAGGATTCAACGTTTCGATTCCATCAGGATCTTTCTCAGAAGCCTTTGAGAAATGGTTCTGACCCGATCGAAACGTCAAGCCATTTAACCCTTTTGAGATACTGTTTATATATTAACGTATGTAGTTGGATCGGTATGCCATATCATGCGGTCGATAGCAAGCGTCTGTCGACTGTCGACACGTGTGGTCAACCCGAGTTTTCCTCGTACGCTGTCAAATCGTTGGGCAAAAGAAGGGATGGGCGGAAGGTTTGATGTGACACCAACTGACGCATCTCTTTTGAGACGCAGTGTGGCTCTGAAAACAGCCGGTAACTGAACGCTTCGGGCGGTGTGCATTCTGCCCGTCGACAGGAGAGACAGCAAAGGGTTCAGCGGAATCGTTTGTCCAACACTGGACCTGGTTTTATCGGGATCATCTGGAGGTTTTTTTCAGCGATTGGGATCGCCTCGATCGAGCAGCTGGGCTCACGATGTTACAACTTGATATTTTATGTTACATTATATGTTACAACTTGATCAACTCTTGGCCTTGATGTTGGGCGATAGTTATATCGCTCAACGGGTTTGTCTTAAGGCTTAATTCCAATGGGGCTGACAGCATTCTTTTTCCCCGCAAACTGAACAGCCAGGAACCGCCAGCGTCCCTCTGTCCAGTTGTCGTCGCTCATTAGCGTCTCGATTGCGTTGTTTCGCCAGGTGGTGGCGGGAGGGCCGGGGTTCATGCGGCCCGCCTCGGAGCTCACCGTCCGCCTGTGCTTCGTGAATTTCAACGGGGCCCAAGCCCTGGATGCCTGGCGGCGCCAGGGATGCAAGGAGATCCCAGACAGGGCCTTTCTGGAGGAGCACTGCCTCCCCGTGGTAAAGGGGATCGAGGTAAGTGGTGTCTTTGGACGTCTTGTCAGGAGACGAGTTTTTTTTTTCAGGCCTCGTCAGATCTGGGGTCTTGGTTTATTGTGGAGGTTGTCATGATCTCGATCGGACTAACATAAAATAGGATGGCGCCAATACACTATACATTTGTTTATGGGGAATGGCATGCAATTGGAAACCATGCCCATTTGGTGGAAAGGTCGAGGGAAAGGCGCCAGGGAAGACCAGGAAGACTTGCTTTAAAGATATCAATAGAATGATACAGTTGCTCAACTGAATCTCATCTGGCAGCTGGATAGCGTGATCTCGTCCATGTCACAGCATCGTGTATGCCAGTGTGCTATCAAAGAGTGGAGAAAGAGGGGAAAGAGGAAAAAGAGGGGGAGGAGAGGAGAGATACAGGGGTATAAGAGAGGGACAGAGCTAGATAGCTCACAGTGATAGAGGTAGAGGACGGCGACGTTAACCCAGAGGTCTCGGGGTCAAATCTGGCATGGTATACAGACAATCTATCTAGATTTGTTTTCATCAGGCATCGGGCAATCCAAGCACTGGGCACTCTGTGTTTATTACGCCGAGCAGAGCAAACCCTCATTGAATTACATTCTCCTCGACGCAACACCTGATAATGTAATAAGGGGGTGTGAAATACTTTTATAAAGGAGCGAACGAAAGAAATGTTATCTTGAGGTGATATACAAAAATGTTGCAAACTGCTTACTGACTAAAATTACCAAAATGTAAATCTTAAAATTTAGTGGGCCTGACGTTTCGATCCTAGCAGGACCTTTCTCAAAGGCAGAGTGCCTTTGAGAAAGGTCCTGCTAGGATCGAAACGTCAGGCCCACTAAATGTTAAGAAATGTTATCTTCCTAAAAAAAGAGACTGTCCAATGTGCTCTCAAAGCAATGAACCCAAAACAATGAACCGACTGGAGAGCAACCAGACCCCAGAGAACTCACTCCCGACGGTGCATGATCTTGAATTCGCCCAAGCCAAATGGTCCCAGATTACTCGGTGCGGGGGGCAAGGGTCAACGAATTTCTTCTCGAAGATTGGCCGGTGTCATGCCAAAATAGTGTCCCCTGCCAAAAAGTGTCCACTCATTAGCATACTGATCGCTGATTGGTCCAATACGTATGACATTCAACCACCGTGGTTGGGGTATGGTTGCGCACTACACACGTATATGACGCAGTGTGTATGGTTGCTGGCCTAACACACGCAACGTTGGGCACTTTGGTACCGTTTGGCCCTAACTGTAACCGTAACGCTAACCCAAACCCAAACAACCCTAATCCTAACCCTAGCCCTAACCCTAACTCTAACCATACTCCTAATCCCAATCCTAATCCTAATCCAAACCCTAACCCTATAACGACCCTAATCCTAATCCTAACCCTAACTCTTTCCCTAACGCTAACCAATCAGCGATCATTATGCTAATGAGCGGACAGTATTTGGCAGGGACACTTTTTGGCAGGACACATGAAGCGCTCGTCTGGCGTAGCGCTGGCACACGCGATGCCTTCGTGTAATTAACACGGTGTCCGTTGGCGTCTGTTCTGTTTGCAGGCCCTCGTCTCGTGGGTGGAGGCTCAACGGTCGATGGCCAAATAGCTGAAGCCGAAAGAGATCGGATCCTCGCTTAATCGAAGAAGTCTTTAACTGTTTCCATCTCGCTCCATACTTCTTCAGAACAAACTAGAATCGGTCGGGGGTTCGGTTTGGTTTTTTTTGGGTTTTTTGCGTTCGGTGAGTGGTTTCATTTCGTATTATTTTTAGCAGTTCGTTGAATGTAATTTACCACAATCAACAAATCAATCTAGATTTATTTGGAAGGACAGCTGAATGGTGGAAATTAAATCATCCATTTGCATAAAATTGTTAGATCATTTCAGATATTTTAGTGCCTGGTGAGCTGTGCCCGTTGGCATTACTCGAAGCGATTTGCGAGTCGAAATTCTAAATGGAGATGATGGGGGCATTTGTTGTCTGGAGCACAGGTATACCATTGAAAATGTACATAATATATTGTAATACTTCCTACCACCCCTCTCTTCCTCCTCTCAGGAAGATAACTAAGGAAAACCACCATATTCTCCACACTTCGGATCGTCTGGCTGAAGCCATTCCTAATTCGCCTGATTTGGCTTTCAGGCGCCCCCGTAACCTGCGTGACTTAATTGTCCGAGCAGAGGTTCCCCCTTTGGACTCTTCACCTCCAACCAAATTTGGTACATTTAAGTGTACCTCGAAATGCATTGTTTGCAAGACACATGTCAAGGAAATAGACTCTTTCAATGGACATTCTTCTGGAACTACCCACACGACCTATGGCTCTATCACGTGCACTACCTCAAACATCATATACCTCATCTCTTGTAGAGTTTGTAATATTCAGTATGTTGGCGAGACCAAAAACACCCTCAAAAAACGAATCTATGGCCATAGGTCTACTATCAAAACTGGTAAAATGGACACCCCTGTTGGGTATCACTTCAATCTCCCTGATCATTCGATATCAGATATGAGTGTACTGGGCATAGAATCACTTGGTCACCGTAATAATGCTGTCCGTCTTAGCCGTGAGAAAATGTGGATGAAGCGTCTTCGGACTATTCAACCACATGGTCTCAACATCCAGGAGGGTAATGACTAACACCATGCAGCTTTCTGATAATCCTTCTTTTGTGTTCAGTCCTTCACACTTCTCTCTTTGATCTTTCCCCTATTGTCACTAATCCCTACCCCACTCCTTGCCCTTCTCTTTGATCTTTCCCCCTCCTCTCATTAATCCCTACCCTACCCCCTGCCCTTCCCTTTGATCTCTCCCTACCAGCTTCACTCTTTGTCCTTTGTTTCTCATCCGTGTCCTATTCACTCTCCCCCCTTCCTTCGTGTACATGTATCTGTTTTGTCCTTGTCACTCTGCCTTTGAGAAAGGTCCTGCTAGGATCGAAACGTCAGGCCCACTAAATTTTAGTAATACAATTATAACATAAAGTGATATACACAAATGTTGCAAACTGCTTACTGACTAAAATTACCAAAATGCAAATCATAAAATTTAGTGGGCCTGACGTTTCGATCCTAGCAGGACCTTTCTCTAAGGCAGAGTGACAAGGACAACACAGCTAGGGCCTACATGTACACGAAGGAAGGGGGAAGAGAGTGAATAGGACACGGATGAGAAACAAAGGACAAAGAGTAAAGCTGGTAGGGAGAGATCAAAGGGAAGGGCAAGGGGTAGGGTAGGGATTAGTGAGAAGAGGGGGAAGATCAAAGAGAGAAGTGTGAAGGAGTTAACACAAAACAAGGATTATCAGAAAGCTGCATGGTGTTAGTCATTACCCTCCTGGATGTTGAGACCATGTGGTTGAATAGTCCGAAGACGCTTCATCCACATTTTCTCACGGCTTAGAGTTAGACGGACAGCATTACTACATTGACCAAGGGATTCTATGCCCAGTACACTCATATCTGATATCGAATGATCAGGGAGATTGAAGTGATACCCAAAATTATAACATAATATAACATTTACATATAATTTACATTTTTACATGTCGTTGCGAAAGGTCCTGCGACAATCGAAACGCCAGCGGGCCCTACTAATTGTTGATGCTTTCACATTTTTGATATTATGTTTAACGGGTTTCCAAAATGTAAGAAATCGTTGTTTTAAAACCTATAATTTTATACTTTTTAAACGTATTTTGGTATGTGTAACAGTATCAATACTCGCTAGTCGTGTAAACTATGCACACGTCCATATATCCCAGCATGCATCTGTGTTAACATGGCCGCTCTCAAGTCCGTGCGTGGACTGAAATATATCTCAAGTCCCGGTCCAGTCAAAGTTTTTCAAATTTTTCCAAGAGTTTAATTTTAGACACAAGAAATATCCGATTGGCCTCAAAATGTATATAATTATACGCAAACCGGGACGTGAAAATGATGGAAATTAAAACGAGGTCACATAAATTTGAAGTGAAAATTGTGAAGGCAATTGTTTTTGCACCTATTAAACAACCTGTGATTGGAATAATTTGGTGAGTGAATCAGACATGCACCCTCAATGATAAAAAAGTGACGCCATGATGATGACTTCGTCATATTGTTTTATAATTTGTTACTATGTATGATTTTATGTAATTGCCAATTTTGAAGTACATTTCTTTATGCTTTTCTTTGAAAAAGGGAGAGAAAGCGGGAAGGCCATGCGTTTTGCTCTCAAATACGCAACCTCGAGTTTTTGATTTCAGCATTTCATTTCACTCCTACATTTATCTATACATCCTGTCTTATCTTAAACGCCTTGGTTCCTCTAGTTTAAATAAACCCCCGTTTCTACACTCTTATGTTTGGTGTTTGTTTGTTTGTATACTTGTCCGTCGTTTGTTTGTCTGTACAGTCCTTACGAGTCCTTTATAATTCGGCTTCTCTTTGTTGTATTGTATCTGTATGATTTCCTGCACATTCCTTGGGTCTGTTAGAATCCAGGTGTGTAATAGCTATAATGATGCACATACCCACTCCCTGCACTGTAGCTAGTTTAAGCACGTAGGCACTATTGTAAATAGTCTGGACTCCACTCTGGCTAGGAAGTTATTTAATTCTTCCTTTGCAACCATAAATATCTAGACTAGTGGGCGAGTTGGCAAGGGGCAAGTAGACTCGTGGGCTCGTTGGCAAGGGGCAAGTAGACTAGTGGGCCCGTTGGCAAGGGGCAAGTAGACTAGTGGGCTCGTTGGCAAGGGGCAAGTAGACTAGTGGGCTCGTTGGCAAGGGCCAAGTAGACAAGTGGGCGAGTTGGCAACGAGCCGCGTAAATCGCGTTGGTCTTGATTCAAGTCGCACAATTGCAATTAATTGGTCAACTTGATGCGTTAGCGGTACGGAAAAAAATAATCGCGCCCCGTACAAAATTGCATATGTAAAAGTGTCAAAATCGGACAGTTTTGCATGGCGGACAGTTTTGCATCTGCCACCAGCTTCCAGGTACCGTCATTATTAATACCGTATCAGAATCCATGATAGTCTTTACCACATCACTGACTCATTGCAAACAGACCACTTGAGTGCATATTACTTTATTCCTTCGTTGGCTAACAAAAAAAATAATGAAAGACACAATGACCAAAATAAATAGTTAACACAGAGACAGGAAAAGGTTCGACACATGGAAGCCTTTACAGAAACACATGCACTGAAATGGTCAATCAAAGACGGGATAGATTCAGGTTGGAGTTGTACTCCAGTGGATTTATTTAGAAGGGGCAAGAAGTTCTCCAACATCATGAGCCACTCTGTCCCTATCACTATCAAGTATCAAGAAAGGCTTTGCTGCGCATATTCCTCTGTACCACCATCTTTGGCACAATGGCCGACACACTCGGTGAGAAAGAGCTGAGATCACTGCCACTGACAGCAAGCCGGCTGGCTCCACTCTCTCCTCGTCGTGTACGGGTATTGATGAGAATTTCGCCTTGCACGATGCAATGAATCTAAGATCACGGGAGGGTCTGGTATACTATAGCCTAGGCAAGTGAGATAGACCACCATCTCGCACTCTCAACCAATACGGTAACCGATGCACATTCAAAACAAAAATACCCCTCTCCTCATCTTGTAATGTTCACGTAACTACGGGAGTGTTCGAGCTATCCGAGGTCAATCCCTCTGACCTTATTACCTCCGGCCCCACATACCCAGGATGAGAGCAAGATGAGCTAGTGGAGAAGCGGAATCAGAAAGCTAGTCAAAGGCTGAATAGGAGATGATCAAAAGCTCCATGAATGCTTATACTATATACCACATCTTGTAAGAAATACAGTATACAGTACCATTTATAAGGCGTTAATTCCACAACTTCATGCCATTGCCATGACAATGTGTCTTTTTTGCCTTATGAGGCAACAACTGGAAATCAGACAAAGGAATGTTAGCATGAAATTTTGCACATCTGATCATTTTGTGGTGCACAGAATCCACAATCTACAGATAAAACTAACAGAAACCTGTAATAACATGCTGACTTTTTTCATGAGTGCACCTACACAGTCCTGCTTAACCGTGTTACTTACCTACAACCTTCCCGTTTTGTTAACCTTCCTTGGAATGGTGTTTGAACAAATCCCTAAATGATTACCCCGCACATGATTTAAGCATGGTCCGAATTTCCATTACAAACATCTTGCAGACATCTACGTGAAAATAAAGCCGTCCTTTTCCAACAGTGATTCGCATATTGTCCAGAATAAACCGTTTCAACTTTGGTACAAAAATAGCATTAATTATGCACGTATTGATTTAACATTATCCAAGTGAATATAAATGCAATAGGTATGAATATTTTCAAATATATTCATTCTCTACTGTGTAACCTGAATCCACTAGGATGATGCATCTGGCAAAGGGTATGTGTCCAACAAAGTATGGGTCCGGAGGATTGAACCAAATACACCCACCTACCCTTGTATCTTCCAGCAGGGTTAGGGTCAACAGAATCCCACTGAATGCACCCACAGTTGTATCTTATTGGGTTCATCGGGGTAAGGAATATTACCGAGGGTCAAGTTGGGGAGATTGGGGCTCAGAGTTTTGAGGTTTTTCCCATTAAAAGGTTGCTGCAATAGGAGTTTTGTCACTTCAAAGTTTAACCCATGCTACAGAACTGTTTCTCACACTCATTTTGGGGGTGTGTTTGCAAGTTTTCAGTTTTCATGAAGATAAGTTCAATATTCATGAGCAAATTTGTGATGTCATCACAGGATCATGCAACCGAAACCCAATTGGCTGTGTACAAAAGTTTCTGACAATTTCTGGTTTTTCCTGCAGACCTCTCCCTAAACCTATTGATTTGCTGCCAGAATGTATGCTTCATGATCATTTATTGAATGAGTTTTTCGTCAAACCTAATCCAGAGGGATTAATTTTCAGTTTGAAAGTTTGAGGTTTGATAGTTTTTCTCTTGTTTTTTTCCTTCAACTTGGGGGTTCCTAACTTCCTGGCATGAACTTACAATAGCTCCCTCATTTCCATAAGGACATTTTAAAGGTAAAAAAGATGACCAATATCTAACTTCACTAAGAAAAGAAGCTTGCCAATATGTTTGAACACTTCAGATCACTAGACGACAGCTTGACTGTGATATTAACTGCAGAGACCCTTCAACTAGTGAGAAATCCTAACCATTTGAATGCATCTAGAAAGAAATTTGGCTTGTGTATTAAACCAAACTTGATAGTTACAAATTTGTTCATTCTTTTATGGGGGGATGCCTGGTTTTGTTTTGTTTATTTTGCTACATTAAGCTACAAAAAACTGACCAACACAAAGTGCATACAATATTATGGAACTCCCAGGCCCACCTGGCACATTCTAACATTGCACACTTAGTTCCTAATTCTTTTCACTTTCATTTGCCACCCTACATCGGTACACAAATTGACAGTCTTTGAAGACTCGGTTAGGGTGTCTACTATGTTACAATGGGTCGGGTGTCGGGTTTACGCAGTGTAAAGAAGACGGCAAAAACCAGTGGTCACGGGTGAGTGTTCGTACATGTAGTTTCTTGTCACTGAGTTGAGAGATGGATTTAGTCAACCTCTTCGATTGTGGGTCCAGCACTGCTTGCGCCAGTGTCTTGGGCATCTCCGGACATACCACCGGGCATTCCACCGGGCATACCCCCAGGAAAACCCCCGGGCATACCGCCAGGCATACCGCCAGGCATACCGCCAGGCATACCACCAGGAGCCCCGCCTGCTCCCTGGTACAGCTTGGTGACAATGGGCGTGCAAATCTTCTCCAGTTCCTTCTGCCTGTCTTCAAACTCGTCCTTTTCAGCCATCTGGGCAACGGAGGACAAAAGAGGTAAGATTTGAGACATCGGGGCCGAAACGCATCTCAAATGGACTTCTGTCATCTATACAAGGAAACTGTCAAGATCAAAAACATCACTGGTCTTGCTCCATGATTGGAACCCACAACAAGGCGTTTTCTTCTCGTGAAAGTGAAAACTCTTCCTTGCCCCCTCACTAATGATTCAAAGATTGTCTTTGCTTTGCATTGCAGCTCTTGATTTTCCACTTTACAATACAGCATGTCGATGACGGGAGACGGGATTTGCTAGGAATTTGCACAAGCAGCTTGTGCAAGATTGAAAGCAATGTCAGCTGCTTTCTAGTGCAGATGTCTCAGCTTCTTGGCGTGTGGTGCATTCAAATGTTTATATCGGCAAGTCAATTTATTACAGAGATAACCATATCAGTAAGATTGTGATTCAAAGGGGATTTTTCCCTCTAAGCTGTATAAGCTATAAGCTATGAATGTCAATGGACTCAAGTGGAAGTTATAAGGACTAGCCTCGTTCAGGGCTCTTAAATACCTGGTTGCCGTCCAGCCACTCAAGGACTTCTTTGCACTTGTCCAAGATGGTCTGCTGGTCCTCAGCACTGATCTTGTCCTTCAACTTATCATCTTCCATAGTTGACTTCATGTTGTAGGCATAGCTCTCCAGACCATTCTTGGCAGCTATCCTGTCACGTTGAGCTTCATCCTCGGCCTTGTACTTCTCGGCATCAGACACCATCTTCTCGATCTCCTCCTTGGTGAGGCGACCTAACAAGCCGAGAATAAATTTCACCGGACACTTTAGAAAAGAGACCTGGTAGTGGTACGGTCAGGGTTCAGGTTTCTGAATAGACGTGTGTGCATTACGCCGCTTTCCACTCATCCCATATCCAATTTCTGACCCAGCACGTCCACGATACTGAACTCATTGATGTATTGAATGATCATTTGCCACCTCGTACCCTCTAACCCTCAGGGGGACATGCTGACCGGGGGACCTGGCAATCAGGCCAAGATGGCCATCCTAGGGGAAAAGTTCATCCAAAAACTTGACATACCCTTGTCATTGGTGATGGTGATCTTGTTCTCCTTGCCCGTGCTCTTGTCCACGGCCGACACGTTCAGGATGCCGTTGGCGTCAATGTCAAAAGACACGTCAATTTGGGGGACACCCCGAGGTGCCGGAGGGATGCCGGAGAGCTCAAACTTGCCCAGGAGATTCTGCAGCGGGTCAAGGGAGGGACGGACAGAGCATGAGCCACTCCTCCACAGCAAACACTTGAAGCAGCTCACCTGGTTTATATCTATTTCCATTTTCTATGTGTTTACCAAAGGTGACCCCATCTGTGGCTAAAACACTGCCATTAAAAGGGGGCCCTGATGCCAACAAAACTCTCCCCATTAAAACATCCACTAAGTACGTAAACTGAGAATTTCAGTGCTTTTACTGTAAGTACCCAGTAGCTTCACAAAAAGGAGAACATAATAGACAAAGATTATCGATGTTAAAATGAACTTAATAACTTGGCTGAAATTCAGTTCAACAGACCAAGAGAAACCAATGCACAAATACTAATGCACTACAAACAGTCCCACTTACAGTACCGGGGTACTCATTTATCCACACATGTAAATTAGAAATTTACAAACTGCAAGCCTGACTACATGTATATCAAAAGTCCAATGACCATTGAAATAAAAAAAAACTGTGTTGGACCAACTCCAAACTGCGGGATTCCTTGCCAATCAGTGGTTGGAAAATCATCGCCTTCTCTGCAGCACTTATGGTTTTTGAAAGTTTGGGGTCTGCTAAAAAATGATAGCTTCAACCACCTGACATTGCCTAGGTAGGCCACCGGAAAAGCCCCTCTAAGACATTGCTGCCACTCACATTCTCTTTCGTCATGGCTCGTTCACCCTCATAGACCTGGATGAGCACACTCGTCTGGTTGTCCGAGTAAGTGGTGAAGGTCTTTGACGTCTTGGTCGGAATGGTGGAGTTCCTCTTGATGTGGACAGTCATGACACCGCCGGCTGTCTCGATACCCAGGGAGAGGGGTGCAACGTCCAGCAGCAGCAGATCCTTCACCTCGTCCGACTTATCTCCAGACAAGATGGCAGCCTGTACAGCTGTTTCCAAGAAAATTCGACCAATCTTAAGGGTGTGGTTTTTAAATGAATGAAGCTGACAACCAAAGTGAGTGGAGGTTCGAATTCAGCTGCAGCCTTGTAGCCAAATGGCAGTTGAAATAGTCAAGTGCCAATTTCCTCTACGCCCCAATAGAAAACCAAATACAGGCAGTCTCACAACTTGAGGTAAAGCAATCTTCTTCCAATGGTAACACAAGGGTTAAGGAGAGTCTGACGTGGCCATCTTTGCCATCTGTCTCAAATCAGAGTGACAATCAACTCGCAGCAAAATGCAAGTAAAAGAACTGGTTGGCCAGTAACAGTCTAATGAACCAGCTGGCCATCACAGGAAAAAAATGGTTGAGGTCAAACTGCACCTCATAAGGAACCGTGGTGGGCTTCAGACATAGCGCTCTATAAATTAACTAGAGTGTGCACTCATCGCATGACACGTGCCCACAAGGGGACTGCGACGCCATTACCAAAGAAGGCAAATGCGTGGATATCTATGGGGCAAACTAATCACAACTTTTTTACAAAAGAAAGTAGGACATTAAAATTTGCCAATCCCTTGAGGTATTGATGACCTTTCCTTTCATTACTAAAAAAAACATTTCTATAACATTTTAGTTTCCGCATTCACAACCTTTCGGCTATAGCTTTCCCCATTCATATTACGCGCAATTGCTACTGACATCGGGGCACTTCGAGCTGAAGTTGACCTCTTAGATAATGGTGGATGCGCGTCCATGTCTGCACACGTTCATAGCGCTCTAGTTTATTTATAGAGCTCTATGGCTTCAGACTGGCCAAACCTTCCAATATGGAGGCCTTGGTCTCAGGCCTATGTAATTGGATTTCAATTCTTTACTCTCTCTCTCACTCTGGAGTAAACTGACAATCTTACCGGCTCCATAAGCCACAGCTTCATCAGGGTTGATGCTCTTGTTCAGCTCCTTATTGTCAAAGAAATCGCCGAGCAACTTCTGGATCTTGGGGATGCGGGTGGAGCCTCCCACCAGCACCACATCGTCAATTTCGCGCTTGGTCTTGCCAGAGTCGGTCAAAGCTTTTTCCACCGGTTTCAAGGTGTCCTTGAACAGGTCAAAATTCATCTCCTCGAAGCGGGCCCGGGTGATGGAGGTGTAGAAATCAATTCCCTCAAAGAGTGAGTCAATCTCAATGCTGTAGAAAGGAAATAGTAAGGGAAAAGTCAATATTGGCATATTTCAGCGTTTCAATCATACATAATGCGATAACTGTGCACAGAAATTGAGTGAAAAATGTGCTTACTTGGCTTGTGTGCTGGATGACAGAGTCCTCTTGGCACGTTCACAAGCTGTTCGTAGACGCCTCAGTGAACGTTTGTTGGTTGACATGTCCTTCTTGTGCTTGCGCTTGAACTGCTCAAGGAAGTGCTTGACGAGTCTGTTGTCAAAGTCCTCTCCACCCAAGTGGGTGTCACCAGCCGTTGACTTGACCTCAAATATTCCTTCGTCAATGGCCAGGATGGACACATCAAAGGTGCCGCCACCCAGGTCGAAAATCAGAACGTGTCGCTCCGCTCCAATCTGTGCAGTACAAATCATGCCGTTTCAGTTCACAGTGCAATATATCCACATGTATGCTCATGACAGGTAGAGCAATCACTGTCTTTGTGTTATTTTGTAAATGCCAGAGCTGGATATCATACATAAAACCCATGGGAATTGACTATAACAGCCACTGCCAAGCAACTTCCATAGACTGTCGTGTCACGTGAAAGCGAAGCCCACATCTCAGCCATGCACAAAAGGATTTCAATCCTAACCTTCTTGTCCAGTCCATATGCAATGGCTGCAGCTGTTGGCTCATTGATGATACGCAACACATTCAGGCCAGAGATGGCACCTGCATCTTTGGTGGCTTGACGTTGGGAGTCGTTGAAGTAAGCCGGTACGGTGATGACAGCATTCGTGACAGTCTGTGGAAAGGAGGACAATGGATGACATCTCATGAGCACATTACTATCAACACTCAAATCAATTAGAGCATGACAGCACTGCCCCAAAGAACGAATCTGCATCTGGGACAAGAGCAAGACCTTTGTAGTGCAGGGAGTTGATATTCATGGCCAAATAATTCGTGGTCAGGGACTTGACGTCAGCAACCAGGCAGTTGCACACCCAACTCCGGCTTGTCGTAATACCCAGCATCATAATTAAAACAATTGTTCACACACTGCATTTGAAAGAAAATCACTAGCCCATAAGACTTGCCCACTGCCAGTCACCCTGATGGCCGTCTTTGACGGCCCTGCGCATATCAAGCTTGAATAAGGTCAGGCGGGAAATTGAGCAGGCAGAAGTAGCCCAAGGAGTTACCTTGCCCAGGTACGCCTCAGCAGTCTCCTTCATCTTGACAAGAACCATGGAGCTGATCTCCTCGGCGAGGAAAAGCTTCGTCTCCCCTTTGTACTCCACTTTGATCTTGGGCTTGCCGTCGTCAGAGACAACATCAAATGACCAGTGCTTCATGTCAGACTGGACAGTTGCGTCAGTGAATTTCCGGCCAATGAGTCGCTTGGCATCTGAGGAGGTAAACATGAGCAGCTAATGAGAATTCCCAATGCATTTCAGTGACACTTCATGAGCAACTTACTTAACCAAATACCCTGCCAAGCAAATATCAAGCAGCTTCGTTCCAGCTGGTGAGCAGGCCACGAGATTTAAAATCTCAGCGACCTGCCACTTTCTGAACCGGCCCCACATCTCACAGCTGGCTGGTTGGTCATTCTGATCATAGACAGATAGCAAAAATCCCTGCATAGACCACAACTTAACAAGAACTTAACAACAGAGGCTAAATTCAGATGGAAATTGGTCATGCTGTAATTCTGATTCAAACTCTTACCAAATACAGTGTTGTTTGGATTCATGGCCACTTGGTTCTTGGCTGCATCACCGATGAGACGCTCAGAGTCAGTGAAGGCAACATAGCTGGGAGTGGTGCGGTTTCCCTGGTCATTGGCAATGATTTCCACTTTGCCATGTTGGAAAACCCCAACGCAAGAGTAGGTGGTGCCAAGATCAATACCCACAGCTGGAGCAGCCATTTTGATCTCTATTCTGTAGAGGAAATTGTCATGAAGTGAGAGGGTCTGCTCGGTCTGGTGATTTACTCCTCTCACAACCTTTTTCTCAAAGGTAGAATCTGTCTGCCTCTAGATTTTAGAAATTTCTATTTTGTTAAGTGAAACCAACAAAGAACATTTTTCTACAGAAAGGGACAATTATGGGTAAAATTGTTTTTTGGTAAAGTGACATTAAAAGGAAATTTACAAAAAAATGAGTACAATAATGACTAATGAGTACCCTGTACACACAGAGGTACCGGGTAGGTGTATTCAATGTAGCCATTGAACGACAATCAAAATAGGTGCATGGGACGGTTTCATAGGTGTTCTCGGTGAAAATCTGGTGATTTTTGCCGGGGGTAGTCAAACGCATACTGGAAAGCTTGAACAGATGGCTACAGGCTAGTCACCTGACTGCTCAAAATTTCAAAAAAAGGGTGACTTGTCGGGTCCAAGAGTACACTAAGTCAGTGTAGCTAGTGAGTAGGGTTTACTAAGTTAAATTAAAACAATAAAATTAATATTAATAATTTTTTTTTAATTATAAATTATCCAAATCAAACATTTTTTTACAGGAATAAAACTACCGGTACTGACTAGTACTAGTATTACTAGTCCGAGTAACTTGGACCCGACAAGTCACCCTTTTTTATTGAATTTTGAAATTTTGAGGGTCGGGTGACTGTAGAGTGTAGGGTCCAACGTACATTTAGTCCCAGTTACTGGGCTGCTAGGAGCTCCTCTCAAACAATTTGTGTGTTAATCTGTCGCACTAGCGTCCCACCGCATCTAATATAGTAAAACAGACATTCTCAACGTCTAGTACCCAGTCTTCGTGTAATATGGTTTATATGTTGGCTTAATGCTAAAGCACATGATGAGATTTACATCATGTACACGGTGTACAAACATATTACGTTTTGAACAACTAGACATGTCTGATGCCGACATAGGAGACATTTTGTCAGAATTGCAATCCAAAAATTGATTGTAAGTACCGCTAAAATACCACTTGTTCGTCTTGACACGTGTAGAATCCGGAGGTGCTTTTATTGAATCTTTTGACACGATTTCAGGCACTTTTAAGGCCATCTTTTGAGAATGTCTGTTTTACTATAATTGACGCAGTGGGACGCTAGTGCGACAGATCAACAAACAAATTGTTTCAAAGGAGCTCCTAATGACCCAGTAAGTGGGACTAGGTCCAATTTAATCTTTGAAAAATACCCGCTACCGAAATCCCCAGATTTACCCCCCAAAACACCTGTAAAACCATCCCACGTGCACATTGAGGATTCCGTGGGAATTACAGATTCCAAAACTGGTCCTTTTGTTTTACTCACGTTTGGGAAAAGGGAGAAATTTCCCCTCAGTTGATCAAAGATGAACGCAACGATACATTCATAAACAGTCGTGGGCTCAACGGTTGCAGACCCACTGAGCACACGGAACTGTCAGAATGCTATTTATAGAAAAAAGATGGCCGCCTCCTTGTTTTGGCTGTCGCATGGGCGAAACGAAACACCTTCTCGATCAACTGATGGTATTTTTTGCCTTTTTTCCAAAACGTGAGTAAAGCAAATGACCAGTATTAGAATCCTTGATTCTCACTGAATCCAAAAATGGGCACGTAGGACGGTGATACGGGTGTTTTCGGCGGTAAATCTGGGGGTTTGTGTCGGGTAGTTTTTTTCGGTCGAAATGGTTTTTGGCGGTTTGTACATATAATCAGCTTTAGGACACTGATGGACTTGGACCCTACAGTCACCCGAAACTCAAAATTTCAAAATTCGATTAAAAAAAGGGTGACTTGTCGGGTCCAAGTTACTCGGACTAGCCCGGTTGTATATTTTAAACAAAGAAACGGCTCCAAAAATATCTCCAATAAATCTTAAAACAGACTGATTTAAAGTAAGAATACCCCTAAATACACAAAGTTAAAACAAGGTGATATACAAAAATGTTGCAAACTGCTTGCTGACTAAAATTACCAAAATGTAAATCTAAAATTTAGGGGGCCTGACGTTTCGATCCTAGCAGGACCTTTCTCAAAGGCAGAGTGACAAGGACAAAACAGATACATGTACACGAAGGAAGGGGGGAGAGTGAATAGGACACGGATGAGAAACAAAGGACAAAGAGTGAAGCTGGTAGGGAGAGATCAAAGGGAAGGGCAGGGGGTAGGGTAGGGATTAATGAGAGGAGGGGGAAAGATCAAAGAGAAGGGCAAGGAGTGGGGTAGGGATTAGTGACAATAGGGGGAAAGATCAAAGAGAGAAGTGTGAAGGACTGAACACAAAAGAAGGATTATCAGAAAGCTGCATGGTGTTAGTCATTACCCTCCTGGATGTTGAGACCATGTGGTTGAAGTTGAGACCATGTGGTTAAAGTTAAAACAAAAATAACAAAAATAGATTGCTGCCCGAAAAGGAAATACAAATAATAGATATAAAACGCACTGTAGACTAGACCCTGCTGGGGAAAAAAAAAACTAACAGAACGAAAGCTAAAACCTGTTTCGGACTCGAATTTTCGGAATAGAAATAGAGTAAAAGGCGAACAACAATTTTACAGTATGTAGCAAGGATTACGGGGTACGACTTGACTCGGGGACGAGTTGACTCGGGGACGAGTTGACTCGGGGACGACTTGACCAACATTCCTTAGTACTACTACTTAGTACTAGTAGTAGTACTACTACTAGTAGTAGTAATATAGTACTAGTCCGAGTAACTTGGACCCGACAAGTCACCCTTTTTTTATCGAATTTTGACATTTTGAATTTCGGGTGACTGTACAAAATTCGATAAAAAAAGGGTGACTTGTTGGGTCCAAGTTACTCGGACTAAGTATAGTAAGTAGTAGTACTAGTACTACTAGTACTAGTACTAGTACAAGTAGAAGTAGTAGTAGTACTGTACTTTACTACTTTCATGCACGTGACTAGTCTTCATGTGCATTGGCAGTGCCACTGTGCCAATGGCAGTGCTACTGAGTACTGCTAATGCTATGACTTGGGAACGAGTTGACTCGGGGACGAGTTGACCCGGGGACGAGTACTAGTAATAATATAGTAAGTAGTAGTACTCTAGTACTGTAGTAGTACTACTACTAGTACTAGTACAGTAGTAGTACTACTAAAGTACTAGTAGTACTAGTAGTAGTAGTACTGTACTTTACTACTTTCATGCACGTGACTAGTCTTCATGTGCATTGGCAATGGCAGTGCTACTGTTTTACGGCAGTAGTGCAAACACACGTCAACGTAGCGGAAGAAAGTGGTTCGATTCCGAACGTCAAACCATGGTCAAACTCACCCCTATAATAACGTTTCAGTTAGAATATATGTGTTATTATTGTTAAGCAGTTCCACCGAAACAAACTTACCACGATATTTTACGCTTCTTTGAGGGAAATATTGTAGGAGAAGCGATTAACTGGAGGGATTTAGGGAAGATGACGGCCTGGTTCCAGATTTCCCCTTAGGAGTGCACAGAAACATTTAAATCCAGTACGCACCTTTGTATAGCACTAAACAAAGTAACAGGTACAGTAATATAATACACTGCACAGCGCACACCGAATTCCTTCACCGGGTACCACGCGGGATTCTTGCACCGGCGTGCGCGTGCGCGCAGAACAAAGGTCAAAGAATTTTCGAGACTTTAATATGACGTAATTCTTTTTTTATCCAATGGTGAAACCCGTTTGAAAAAGAAATCACTTCTTTTTGTATACGCCGACGGGTGAAACGTTGAGGAATGGATGCAAACTACAAAATCGCGGGAGGAAACACATGTATATGCATTCAATATTGATTTTTATGTCAAATATAGGGGACTTTTTTAAAGAAAGAAAAGTCGTTTTAAAAACTGTTTGCTTCCTTGAAAACTGCATTGGGTTTTTCGATTGGTTAAGGCAAATCACGTGATACCGGCTTCTAGAACATTCTCACGAGGCGCCCCTGATGAGGCAATAGTATGACGTAGTACTCTGTATGTTGGATTGGTTCCCGGGAAGATCCTGCGTGTGAATGAACGGAGAGCCCTTTAAACGTTAGTTGTTTCTTTTCATGAAGCTTCCGGTGCTAGCTCATTACTCTTACAGAAGGTCTGGCAGCCGACCACGCCGAGTCCGAGATTAAAATTTACCCCAGCACATGTGCTTGTACGTGCTCTTGGAACAGAACGCAAGACACAAGAGACGGCGTAACTCCGAAAGAGCGCAGAACGAGAAATTAGTGACATAGTGTAATCCACAATAAGCCGGAAAAAGGTGAGAATTCAAAATGCGGAGTCGTTCTGCTTGCGTATTTTAGTTGAACGATATTATTGCCTTTTTTTATTGGACGCGTGGCTCGAACGTTGTAGTTAGAATCTGACATTTTAACTTAAAATCTTTCTCCCTCGTCTTCCCGATCTTGACAAAAGCCAATGTAATTTGGGCACAACTTTTAAGTAACTTACTACTTAGTTATGTAAGCCGAACGAAAATTCGTTCGTTGTCTCACTTGTTACTGCACAGTCGACTCCCGTTTTTGACGAGCCCGGTTATACATGTAACAACAACTCGATTATGATATTAATTTTAATAATAATTTATTAATATTTTAATAATAATAACGAGCATGTTTTCCATGTCCGATCAATTTGTGCTTATTTCAATATTTGTGTATGGGTATTTATTATATTAATTTGTGTATTACGAAATACGAGTATGCACTGGTCCGAGTAACTTGGACCCTTACAATCGCCCTTTTTAAAAGAAATTGAGTACTAACTACTACGGGCGAGTAGGGTCCAAGATTCTCAGTACTCAGTTGGCAGTAGGGAAACACGACCAAACAACGATGTGTTCGACTCCATCCATGACTACCCCCGACCAAAACCCCCAGATTTTACCCCCAAAAGTTCACCCGTGAAACCGTCCCACGCACCCATCTTTGGATTAAGTAAGAATCACCGATTTTAGTTCTGGTAATTTGTGTTACCTACGTTTTGTGAAAAATAAAAAAAATTCCCTAAGGTGATCGAGAAGATTCTCTCCCGTCCGACGAGCCAAAATGCGGCTGCCATCTTTGATTTTGAACTGCACACGCAACTGCTACACGCAAATCGATGACATTTTGACAGGTCCGTGTGCGCTGTGGGTCTGTGTGAGTGTGTGCGCGCCCTCCTACAGTACTGGTGTGCGCAAAACGTCATCGATTTGCGTGTATACCGCAAAAAAAAAGGGAGATTGTAAGGGTCCAAGTGACTCGCACTAGAGGTTGGGCGATAGTAGGGTCAAAGCTTTTCAGCAGGAAGTCACGGTCCGTTAACGTTTTTCGACTACCCCTGACCGAAATCGCCAGATTCTACCTCTAAAACATCCGTGAAACTTTTCCGTGAAACTTCTGGATTAAGAGAGAATGACCGATTTCAATACTGGTACAAAATGAACTGATATACGCAAATCGATGACGTTCTGACAGGTCTGGGTGGGCAGTGGGTCTGTGTGAGTGTGTCTGCGTGCAAGCATGCGTCGACCCCGCGACTGTTTCCTGACTTTCAGAGTCCAGATGTTGCTTTGTGACTGACTTCACTGACCAAAATGAAAATTTGAAAAATCTAGAGGCAGACAGATTCTACCTTTGAGGAAAAAGTCTTGAGAGGAGTAAACCACCAAACCCTCTTTCTTCTTGACAATTTCCTCTCCAGAATAGAAACCAAAATGACTGCTCCAGCTGTGGGTATTGATCTTGGCACCACCTACTCTTGCGTTGGGGTTTTCCAACATGGCAAAGTGGAAATCATCGCCAATGACCAGGGAAACCGCACCACTCCCAGCTATGTTGCCTTCACTGACACCGAGCGTCTCATCGGTGATGCAGCCAAGAACCAAGTGGCCATGAACCCAAGCAACACTGTATTTGGTAAGAGGAAGAGATCTAAGCCCACATTGTCTGCAGTATGGATTTTATTAAAACAGGGACAGATCCTCTGTATGTGCTCGTGTCCACTGAAAATTCAGAGAAAGTAGACCATGTGGTCTGTTGTATTGGCTAGAATTTAGTACTCGGATACAGACATCAGACTGTTAACTGCAAAACCCGGCCATTCTTCAAAATTCAAAGAAAAACGTTTTATCACCATAGAAGTATGTAAAATTCTTAACCCTAACCCAGCATTGAAACCACGATTCCTGTGGGAAGATAAGGGCCATACACCAATACACACCACAGGGTGATTTTTGTGGTATCCTGTGGTATGTGAGTCTGCACCCCTGTGGGCACTGTGGTAAATTGCAGTATACAGTATGTGTCCTGTGGTTTCTGTGCTCATCTGAATTTTCAAATTTTACCCAATCTCCATCAATATTAAAAGTAAAGAGAAAAACTAACTCTAACTTTTGAAAAATGTTGAAAAACCTGACTCAACTGGGACTTGAAACCCAAGACCCCTAGTTTTGTGTATCATCCAGTTTGGTTTGGGGGTTATGTATGTCAAAATAAAATACCTCATTCGTAATTTTGTGTTATTTTATTTTATTCAAAATTTATTTTTATTTATCTCGTCCATCACCAGTGATCTGCCAATTACAGGCAGATATTGAATTTTAGATATTGAATAACTAAAATAAAAAGACAAACAAATCAGATTAAGAAACCCAATAATTTAAAATAATTGAATAGTTAACTTGTAATGTTATCCTTACCTCTTCAGATGCCAAGCGACTCATTGGCCGCAAATTCACGGACAAAACTGTCCAGTCAGACATGCAGCACTGGTCATTTGATGTTGTCAATGAAAGCACCAAACCCAAGATCAGAGTAGAGTACAAAGGAGAGACAAAAACCTTTTTTGCCGAGGAGATCAGCTCCATGGTTCTTGTCAAGATGAAGCAGACGGCAGAGGCCTTCCTCGGCAAGGTGAGATAGTTGACATTCTTGCTTGTATGCTTGGGTTTTTTTTGTCAGTATAAAAGTTTATAGGCATTTAGAAGTGTCCTTGACCAGGATCACCAAGATAATTCGGTGCTCTCTTCTCGCCCAAATAGAAAGTCACGAATGCTGTCATCACCGTACCGGCTTACTTCAACGACTCCCAACGTCAAGCCACCAAAGATGCAGGTGCCATCTCTGGCCTGAACGTGTTGCGTATCATCAATGAGCCAACAGCTGCAGCCATTGCATATGGTCTGGACAAGAAGGTTAGTTATGCATTGACCAGAACATGTCACATACAGTATCTAGCTAGACATGTGCTTAAAATTTGAAGAATGTTGTAGACAGAACTGTCGCCATCAGTTTGTGTTCAGATATAGCTGGGCTGGCACATGCTGAAAATTGCCCTAGAAAGCATTTCCTTTCTTGGACAAAATCAATGTGCCCAAATATAACTTGCCTCTATCTTTCATAACCAATCCTTTTTGTGGTTGGTGTCTCTTGATGATGGCAAACATTTCCTTAGTGACAGACTTGAGCAGGCTTGAGACAAACAGTTGGCTCTAGTACTCAGACTGCAATTCTAAATGACTCGGCTTTGTATTCTACTTTGTGTGATATGTCTCAATGATATAACATTGGACCTTTGCCATGAAATATGCAAATTAGACCTAGCGCATTCGCTTAACTAAATTGGTGGGCAAGCGGGCTGCCAACCAATCAGTTTTTTTCTACGGGCATGCGCGCGTTCCTTCTCACTAACAGTTTGGTGTGCGGTCATTGGCTATTCAGCGTCTCTAACGCGCGTATTTCAAAACCTGCAGGCAACGCGCATCAATTTAGTAAAGCGCATGCGCCAGCTCTTCTTTGCATATTTCATGGGAAAGGTCCATTGGCTTTTGCTGGACATTTGCATGTTTATATACAGCGGTTAATAGTTGAATTGCTTGGTTTCTTGGGGGTTTTTTTCCAGGGGTTTCTTTGCCAATTTTTTAATTTGACTATTTTTTATGAGATGCTGTGGAAGTAGGCTTAATACCAGTTAATGTGCTTCGAGAAAAATTGTCAGAAGAATGTGAAATACATAGTTTAAACTATTTACACTGTTAAATAGGGATTTATCATGGTGACTCAGACTCTGGAACTTGGCCTGAGATGTGACTCAAACTTAATACTTTGTGACTTGAATACAAGTCTGCCAGGACTTACAGCATGATGAATAAGTTAAATATTGGCTTAGTATGGCCCGGTAGTTTCAACATGATTTCAAACTGGCATGTTTAGTGCTGCTGTCAAACTGATGCAAAGTTTGCCAAGAATGGTCAAACTCTTGAAATACACTCAAGTTTCTAAAGGCTTGTCTTTGATTTCTGCTACAGGTTGGTCAGGAGAGAACCGTGCTCATCTTTGACCTGGGTGGCGGCACCTTTGATGTGTCCATCCTGGCCATTGACGAAGGAATATTTGAGGTCAAGTCCACGGCTGGTGACACCCACTTGGGTGGAGAGGACTTTGACAACAGACTCGTCAAGCACTTCCTTGAGCAGTTCAAGCGCAAGCACAAGAAGGACATGTCAACCAACAAACGTTCACTGAGGCGTCTACGAACAGCTTGTGAACGTGCCAAGAGGACTCTGTCATCCAGCACACAAGCCAAGTAAGCACATTTTTCACTCAATTTTTGTGCACAGCATCCACGTTATTGCATTATGTATGATTGAAACGCTGAAATATGCCAAAATAGCAATCTTGAAATGACTCTTCTCTTAAGACTTCTTTCTGCAGCTATTAATGAGTGTTTGCCCTGCTTGACATAATAAGCACTGTGTGCCCAGTGCTTTGCCGATGCCTGATGAAAAATATCAGGTAGCTTGGGCGGGAATCGAACCTGTTACTCCCGCTTTCTAGTGCAGACATTTTGACCATCGTCGAGCGGGGCAAACCCTCATTGAATTACATTCTCCTTGACGCAAAAACTATGTATTACATGCATATCTATCGTTCTTTCTACAGCGTTGAGATCGACTCACTCTTTGAGGGAATTGATTTCTACACCTCAATCACCCGGGCCCGCTTTGAGGAGCTGAATTCTGAACTGTTCAGAGACACCCTGAAACCAGTAGAGAAGGCCCTTATTGATGCCAACAAGGCGAAGAAAGAAATTGATGATATTGTGCTTGTCGGTGGTTCCACGCGTATCCCAAAGATCCAGAAACTTCTGCAGGACTACTTTGAAGGCAGGGAGCTGAACAAGAGCATCAACCCTGATGAGGCTGTGGCTTATGGTGCAGGTGAGATTGTCAGTTAACACCAAAGGAGACAAGTTAACTTGACCCCAGTGAAGCCTCAATAGTTGAGGTTAATCTGTGTGAAGCCCCGCAGGGATTCATTATGAGGGCTCTCTCGACCCGTTATTTTTCATGCCCTTACACCCGGGTGATTTTTTTCCTTTTCCATGGCAACAGCTGTTCAGGCAGCCATCCTGTCAGGTGACAAGTCGGAAGAGGTGCAGGATCTCCTGCTGCTGGATGTTGCACCCCTCTCCCTTGGTATTGAGACAGCCGGGGGTGTCATGACTCCTCTGATCAAGAGGAATACCACTATCCCAACCAAGAGTGATGAGACATTCACAACTTATGCAGACAATCAGCCTGGTGTGCTCATTCAGGTGTACGAGGGTGAACGTACCATGACGAATGCCAATGTAAGTACAGATTATGTCACTTCCTTTTTTTTTTCTTTTTTGAGAAAATGTTCTGAGCTTTGGTGGTCAGCTGTTGTCTTGGGTGTTGTTTTCTTTCATTCAAATCTTTTTTTGATTATTTTCAGAATCTCCTGGGTAAATTTGAGCTGTCTGGCATACCACCTGCACCTCGTGGTGTTCCACAGATCAATGTCACCTTTGATATTGATGCTAATGGTATCCTTAATGTGACTGCTGTGGACAAGAACACAGGAAAGTCAAACAAGATCACCATCACAAACGACAAAGGTGAGTTCAATGTTTATTATAACCAAGGGAACTTTCTGGTTTTCTGTGTAGTTTCACCCAAAGAATTGTTGACATGATAACGTGTCAAGTAGGGCAAACCCAAGTCCTTGGACCTTGTTTTACAACCCTTAATATTGACCTTGACCACACTTCTTGAACCCGTTGCATGTACCGGTATTTTGTTTCTTAAGTGGGAGTGTAAATTTATTTTTGGCTTGTTAGGTCGCCTCTCCAAGGAGGAGATCGAGAAGATGGTGTCTGATGCCGAGAAGTACAAGGCCGAGGATGAAGCTCAGCGTGACAGGATAGCTGCCAAGAATGGTCTGGAGAGCTATGCCTACAACATGAAGTCGACTGTCGAAGATGATAAGTTGAAGGACAAGATCAGTGCTGAGGACAAGCAGTCCATCTTGGACAAGTGCAAAGAAGTCCTTGAGTGGCTGGACGGCAACCAGGTATTTAAGAGCCCTGAACGAGGCTAGTCCTTATAACTTGCACTTGAGCTTAAAAGTCTGTTGATATTAGTAATTACTCTGTGGGGAAATGCTAATTACATGTTAATCTCACTGCGAATAGTATTTTACCTGAATTAGACTACCAATCAGATCACTTGTGAAATTGAGGAGTACTTCGTGTATGCAAAATAATCTGAGGTGGCATGTTGAAAGGTGTTTGAAGACCAGATGTGCTCATTTCTAAAATGAACCTGGAGATCTTTCTAGTGGATGTAGTTGCCTGTCATAACTCTGACTTGCTTGGGTTGCTTTACAGATGGCCGAAAAGGACGAGTTTGAAGAAAGGCAGAAGGAACTGGAGAAGATTTGCACGCCCATTGTCACCAAGCTGTACCAGGGAGCAGGCGGGGCTCCTGGTGGTATGCCCGGTGGTATGCCTGGCGGTATGCCTGGTGGTATGCCTGGCGGTATGCCTGGAGGCCCACCTGATGCCAGTGCAAACAGCAGCGGACCCACAATAGAAGAGGTTGACTAAACACAAGTTTTCACAACGTAATGACTTGCTAGACTTCTTCTGCCATGTTGTGCAATGCATGCATATACACTGGAGAATAGTAGGGTGGGTGAGGGTGGTATTATTTCAATGTATGTGTATGTTTTGATTAAAATACCCTGGTACTTGTGGTGTTCTGAACTAACTGAATTGAAGGAAACATTGAAGTTATTCCAATAATACTTTTCATCACCACTTGACAGTGCAATAGGTACTATCTAATTCAACTGCATAGTACATGTATTGTAAAGTTGCACCAGATTCTACTTGTACTAGCTGTAATGATGACCCGAAAGACCAAAAACAATACTTATTTCACATGCCCTTCTGCCTTTACCCTTAAGTTATTTTTGCGAAGTTGAGGGGTTTTGATGGATTTCGTTGAATACCATGTTTAAATTAATTTGTACATGCATTGTTCAAATTTTGTTAGTCATATCTAAACTGAGACGACTCAGAAGCTCATACACAACATTCATGAAGGTTAAACTACAGTATTTGAGTTAGCTTTTCCACATGCTTTGCTACTGGTGCCGACTTGACTCTTTTGGCTCTCAGTTGTGTGTAGATGCTTTCATTTCTTACAAAAGGCATTCTCAAAAAGTAGGGGTAGATCATGATCTTCTGCAAACCAGCCCCCACATGCACCTTCTAGTTGCCACACGTTTGTTTTCATAAGTGGTGGTCTAATTGATAAATAATGTTCAGCCTTCAACCTCCTGTTGTGACTGAAATTCAACAAAGGTTATGAAGATGTTGGTCTACCTGTTTAATGACACCAACTTTCATTTCTGAACACAACACAGTCTGGTAAAAAGGGAAAAATGTATACTGTATGTTACACATTTTACTGGCAAAATTGTAAGTGCAAAATCCTGTATGGAATGCCAAAGTAACCTTTTAAAAGCGTTAAGTATTTTGTCAGCTGAACCAAAGTTGTATCCTACCCCGAATGGCAATGTTTTGTTCAGTTTGTCAGTGATTATAAACTGATGAAAATGTTAACTCTGAGAATACCAACATAGTATAATTTGTACTAGCCACTTACAAGTCTCAGCTGTAGCTCTTGTATTATGTACAGTATGTACATGCATTTGGTGATAATTGCACCAATGATTGGTGGAAGTTATGGTGACTTACCTTTAACTCATTTGACAGTCTGTTTAGTACAGATGCGTAATACATGTAGATACAGCCAAAATGGAAGTGGGATGGTCATTTGTTTGCAAAGTAAAACAAGAGGGAATGAGAAATTTATTTCTGGCAAAAGTGACCTTAATTGTTGTACTTTGCGTCAGCAGTAAAGCCATACAGATGATTTAGTTTGATAATTGAATCGAATGTTTATTGTCATCTATCTAATTATTGGAACTTGGCTTGGCCTTGCCAGCATATCAACTTGAATCCACTAAAATCAATAAGCAGTAACCAAAGCGACTAGCCACTTAAAATGAAAGGATCACTCCATTCAAAAAAACTATATTTTTACAGAAAGCTGAGAAAATATTAAAAACATTAAAACCATAATATACTTGTCCACTTACTAAACGTACCGTACTTGGATAAAACTTCAGTTGAGCGAGTTAAAACGCCCCGTCAATTGCGAGTTTCAGTCTCGTACATGTACATGACTTTTGTATGGTACACTACATTAAATTTTGTTGCCACCTGATATGATGCAACGAAAACATACTTTCAATCTGGTTACGCCTCAAGCTCAAGCGTCATCCATATAATTATGGTTATTCATAATATTCATTGTGAGCTGGAAATTAATGCCGTCACGTTTAAGGGTACACCATTTTGCGAAGGTCAAAGAAGGATCGCATCCACGCTTTATGTAACTTGGCAAATTCCTGAAAATTATACAGTAGTACACTACATTATTTTGCGTAAGTTTCGGCTCAATCTGTCATGGGCAAAAGTGGAAACAAATACCGGTACATAAACTGTGCATGTACTAAGGGGTTATTTTTAGACAGAGGGCGGTATTTGTACGTCCACGGGTGGAAATTGTTTCTTGTTGACGTTTTCGTAGCAGTCGTAATTTTTTCAGGGTAGGGTTGCTAACCCCACGCCCAACCCTCCTTCTTGGGACCGGCATGGTGGGGTGTGCAAACCAAGGCGGAGTTATCCGTGACTCGAACCCGTGGGTTCTAGTGACTTGTTCTACACCAGTCACTTAGAGTACACTGAGATGCACACCAGCAACCCATTGAGGCGGAACTCTCGCAGAGACGATGGAGGTGCATTGGCCACACCTTACGAAAACCAATGCCTAACATAACCAGACAGGCATTGCCTTGGTATCCTCAAGAGAAAGGGAAGAGGGGAAGGCCTGGGAACTCATGGCGCAGAGACGTGGAGGCAGATGTTAAAAGGATGGACCGCACATGGAAAGATCTGGAGACGATGGGCTCAGGATCGCTGTGCGCTGCCTGGAGGAACTTTCTTGACGGCCTATGTCCCGGGAAGGGTGATAGGCATAGGGCGGTAACTGGGCACTTTATTAATGGTGTAATAAAACAAAAGATGAACTTTTGCCGGCCACCTGATTCCATCGAGGAAGGCTCAGGACCAGATAGGCCGACGGTCGAAGTCGACTGGACTTGCACCAGAGACCTGGTTCTAATTCGGCGTATACATGTATTAGCGCTCTTTAACGTCTGAGCTATATCCAACCCTTAGATGGCGACCTATCCAAAGTGAAAGTCTACCGAAGTCCAACTGAATTATTGGTTGAGCGTTATATTAGTAGTGCGAATTGAGATATGAACTTAGTGATGTAAGGTGGTGTGAGCTCCCGGCCGGGTATAGACCAATAAATAGGCCGGGTATATAGCCAATGTCAGTGTTTTGGCGACATTGTAGTTCGCCTCCTGAAGTCGTAAACATGATTGAACCAGTTTAGTTTCAGCCCATTTTGAGGGCTTCAGACACACCACAGAGTGATTTTGTCAGACATCCATTACAGCCGTGAGTTCATGCCTGAATTCCTGATCTTCCTTAGCCTAACTGTTAAATCAAGTTCGAAAAATGACGAAGACAATAATATTTTGACCGTGCACGGGGACTTGAACCGGAGACCTCTGGTTTTGCGTATACCTGCAGCGCTGTTATACCGTTTGGGCTATCCAGACCTTAGACGGCGACCTTCCCAAAATAATACAGTAGTTAACTAAAAAAAAAAATCTTTATTTGTCTGACTTAAAAGGCTGCATCCACTTTGTGTGATCCCGTGCTGCATCGCCTGCATGCTGTAGCCAGGGTTACAACATATTTACTTGTTTCTGACTGAAAACGGGGGCGTGATCCCTGGAGATAATGCTTCTGACAGGTGCCCCACCATGTACCACGGCAACAAAATTGACTGTTTTGATATGAGAAGAGCGTTGGTACGCTAAACCAGAGGTCTCGGGTCCGGATCCCGGTCAAGTCAATGTTTTCTTTGCCATTTTGCTCTTCTTTTTTCAAAATATAATTTTCTGTGTCAGAAAGTTTCTCCTGTTTTTGTTTGATATTATTTAAGCATTAAGAGCTTTGTTTAATTGAAGAAGGCACCAGAAATGAAAATGTGTTAATTAATAATTATTGTTTTAGTCAAAAGACTAGGAATTGAAGAGTAATGTTTGAATTGAAACGGAATTACGAATAGGCCTATAGGAATCGAGAAGTGGGTTGATTAAGTCAAAGAGAAGTAACTTTATTAAGAAGAAGTGCTCAAAAATGAAGTTCCTAATTTGACTTTCTGGTGCCACAATGAGCCGTCAACCATACCAGCCAGGTCATGGATGAGTGAGGGCATCGGCACTGTTCGATCTGGTCTTACGGGTGAATAGCCAGTCCTTGTAGGGAACATCGACCAGTCCAGTATACCTAGCATCTCAGCCAAGCCAAGATATCGGTAAAGGAATAAAACCGCACGTTCACCCAAGTCAACGACAAAAGCTGTAATTTGTACAATACAATTGTGTGGCAAGATTTTTTTTTTTTTTTTTTTTTTAAATAGAATTGAAGCAAAGTTGTAATTTAACTCAAAATAATGTGAAAGTTTCCGTTTCCATTCATTGGGTGTTGAAAGTACAAAAAAAGAAAGTGTGACACAAAGTGATCGGGATAAATTATACTGAGAATCCTTAAAAATATCCTGCCATAAAATCCTGAGCATAAAGAAAGGAATAAACAGATTAACGAAAAAACGACTATTCTAGATTCTCTGCAACAGCAATTAATTGCCTTTTGTTCACCAGGAACTTGAAGTCGCGTCACTGAAACTTTCGGTGACGGCACCTCCCGTTTGGCGACTTGTAGGGCGCCATCTACTGACAAAGTGACAGCCGTTCAAGTTTTCACAACTGTCGGAAAAAGTAAGCAGCGGTCTGCGCTCTCTTGGGCGTTATCCCACGCCCAACCTCACCTTCTACCTGCGGAATGGCGCTCCGCACACAGCGGGCTAAACAGTGCTCGCAAAAGCGCCCAACTGGGCGTCACGTCTAATTGAATCCTCGGGAGGGGGGGGTTGCACAGGATCGTGAATAATCACATCTTGTGCGATGGAGCGGGGCACTCCGTCGGGTGGCTGCCACGGAGCATAGTGGGGCGTGATTTTCGGACGACAATTTCACCGGTAGGAAATGGAGGAAAAGTAAGTCATTTCCCAGCCAGTCACCTGCTCACCTACTGCCCAGTGTGGGATCCGAAGGCAGATACAGACCGTGAGTGTAGCCCTGTCAAAACGTGCCGTAGCGCCAGCAGAGACACCGTTATTTTGTTTTTTACAAGCGTGAGCTGATTGCACTGTGGAGGGCACATGGCCGGCCGGCTGTTTATCTGTCACATTGGGGAAATACACAACACACGAGGACATCCTTCGTCCTGTGTAACTTCAGCTGGACACCAATAACTCTCTAACCATGCTAGATCGGAGATCGTAGTCCCATCAGTCGAGAGGGGGAGGATTGCTTTCTGAATTGAGTGTCGTTCCTCGATCGTCAGCGGATTGTTGTTGTTTTTTGGGTGGAAGGAGTAAGGGGGGGGGTAGAAACAAGACCGAGGACGGGGCAGCGCAGCGCAGCGTGTCAGCGCCGCCCACCATGCCGGACGGCACGGGTGCGTCGACCGGCCGCGGCCCGGTGGAGTTGGCCGGCGTGAGCAGCTGCGATCGGGTGGTCATGCGACGCCTGGCCGGGCGGCCCAAGCCCCGCAGGACCACGCTGGTCTTCGGCATCAGTCAGATGGTCCTGGGCCTTGCCATCGTGGCCATCAGCTTCACCTGCTTCGCCCTGTCCACCAGCAACAGGGTCAGGAACGCCTGCCCTTACTGGGCTGGGTTTTCGGTGAGTCCAAAAAAGGGGTAGATTTGAGTAATACCGTCACCATACCGGTATAGAAGGCTGGGAAAAAAAACTAAACCCGAATTGAACCACCAATTGTAATGTAGACAACATCCAAGGTCTGGTACAACCACTTGACGAAGGGAAAAAAAATGACTAAGACCTACCAACACAGTTACAGTTTTCCCAAAACTTAAACTTAAGTTAAAGTCATGATTTTGTGGTGTGTATGTGGGGTGCTATACAACCATTCATCCATGGTACTACAACTTACAAGTACATGTGTGTGTGTGTACTGTACTCTGTTGTAACTGTAATACTGAATACTAGTGAAGTGCATGTCCTGTACACAGTGTCTGCTGTCACTGCTGACTGTCGTCCAGTTGACAAAATTTATGCGTCACAAAATCATGATTTTGGGGCATACTGCAACTGTGCAAGTCCATTTTTTTTAGGGAATTGGTTGTGCCAGACTGTCATTTCTCGACATAATAATTAATAGTTGGTCTATTGTGGATCTAGGTTCTAGGATCTACATCTAGGTGTTTCCCCACCCTTTTACGGTGAGGGTATTAAACCAAAATCTTCCCCCCAAAAAAGATGAATGATCAAGTCATATAATGCAAGTTATAATGCAATGCAAACATGTTGCAAACCACTTAATTGACCAAAATTCAAATTTCAAAAATTAGGAGGGCCTGACTTTTGGATGCCAACAGGACCTTTCTCAAAGGTCATTCTGCCAGGCCCTCCCAATTTTTGAATAATTAAGTGATGTTTACAGAAATGTGATTGTGAATGACTTACATTGTACATTTTTGTAATACATACATGTATGTATTAATTTGGATTAGCAAAATTAAAAAATCTCCCCAAAAATGTGAGGGTCCTGTACTAGTTTGGATCCTTACATTTGTAGAAGGATCTTTTCCAAAAGTTTGTGCTTTGATCAAAACATCCAAAAGTGAAGGAAACCCATCATTTAAATAATTTAACTTTCATTGTAAATTAAATTATCGAATTAGTGTTTCATTTATTATATCATTCAATATATATCTCCCTGTAACTGGCATTTTGTTAGCTGTTGGATGAGAATAAGAAAGAAACCTTTTAATATTAACTTAAGCATTAAAACATTCGCAAAATCAAATCACTCACTGTGAACAGTGAACACGAAGTTTTGAACTTTTTATCAATTAATTTTATTTTGAAAATACTTGACAATTTGTCGGATGAGTTCCATACTTACATGTATTTTTATACTAGGGTTTGTACACGTACATGTACAGTGTACTTTGTATTTATTTACCGTACTGTTGAGGGTTGTCTGCAGAAACTCAACAAGGCAATTCACTGAAGAAGTCAGAAATCGGCATACATGTAATTCCCTTGAACTTCGTTATCTACATGTACATGCACACTACATGTATTTCCTCGGTTTGCGCCGCTCCATTGGCCAACCTTATCTTAGATGCCTACCATGAATGGATTCACTGTGCACACTTTGATATACAGCCAAGCCTGTCTCAAACTGGGACGGATTTACACATATATATACAGTGCCCTGGAAACACTTCAAGAATTCACCACAACCAGACCCATGGGGTTTTGTGCACAGCATGCCAAGTGTTGTCTTTAGATTGTCCACAAGTGGCAATAACTGTGATTCCCCCTTCTCCTCTCTCTCTCTCTCTCTCTCTCTCTCTCTCTCTCTCTCTCTCTCTCTCTCTCTCTCTCTCTCTCTCTCTCTCTCTCTCTCTCTCTCTCTCTCTCTCACTCTGACCATTGGAAGGAAGGTTTATATGATTATTGTGAGATCCTTGGTTGGAGATGAAACACTGAATAGGCCTACCGTACCTGGTACATGTGTACAGTAAATGTACTTTGTAAATTATAACCATTTACTGTAGCCGTTGAGTACACAGTGTGTATTAGTACTATTGGCAAATGGCGATACCGGAACTAGTATTGGCCCAAATTATGGAAACAAATTCTGCCCATGTGGCACACTAAGCCATTCACTTCACTTCAGGCAGGGCCACTTCAGTGCCCTTGACATCCATACATGTACTTGCAATTTTGAATAGCGTGCCACTTTTCAATTCTGGTATTCAAAACTTGAAACCTTGTTTTGCCAGGCAGTATTGGCGCTACCTCTGGAAATAGATCAGTCAGACAGAAACTGTAGCCCTTGCAGTCCTTTTTCTTACAATTTTAATATTTTCAAAAATATCAAAATATTTAGTAAAAAGAAGGACTTCAAGGGCAACAAGTCACTCTAGGCAGCTTATCAGTCAGATATGATGACATTGTTGCATAGTTTTATAGGAAATATTTAGTTCATGTACCGAATGTACAGTAAATCTAAAATGGTGTGAATTTGGTGATAAGGAAGATGATTGTTTGAATTTGATATGCAGATCAGGCAACACCTATCATGGAATGGACAGTTGATAGTCGGACACTTAACGGACTTAGATCACCTTGAGCAGTGTTGCTAAGTTTTGCTGTCTCTGATGGGGAAAAAAAATAAGAGAGAAAAAAAGCAGTTTCTTCCGTATTTGAAATAGAGGTTGATATACTGTAACAGGGAAAGGACTGGACAGTGGACTGATACTGCATTTGCTTTTAATCCCCTTTGACGAGTGCATTAGGGTGCACATAGACTAAATATTCAGAGGGAGAGAGAGAGAGAGAGAGAGAGAGAGAGGGAGAGAGAGAGAGAGAGAGAGAGAGAGAAAGAAAGAAAGAAAGTGAGAAATTCTATCCCTTGCAGAATCCACATTCGGTCTTCAACCGATGAATAGTCCCAGGTCCATTTTGTGGCGTTTTTGAAAGGAGAGAGGAGAGGAAGAGCACTCGGAGGTTTGTTTTATATTCAGCAAACTGTCGCTGACTAAGGCAGACAAGTCATTCTGTGGGCATTGATCTTTGGAGGAGAGGTGGTGTCGGATGAGAGAGAGCGGGCAATAGTTGTTGGCGAGATGATCAATGTAGTTGCCCCTCCAGTCCTGTTAGTTACCTAGACCCTTTACCCTTCTTTTTGGCACCCACACGCTCTGTACACAGACATGCCTAGGTACATTTTGTACTGTACTCCTGTAGCTCACATGCAGCTGGGATCCCTGTTCATTCCCATCTCATCACCCCCAACCACCCTATGAGGCTAAGGGGCCTTGCTTCCCCCCCCCCACCCCCCCTTCCCCCCTCTCTCTTCCCCCACCATTGCTTGATTTATGGAGTTACAGCTTGGCACAATTAGAATCCCATTTTGACCTCATTCTGGCGGGACATGCATGAGTTCATCTCGAACAAGGGGGCCAAGTGATGAGTGCGCGCGGCCCGCAATGCCGCAACAACCACCGTGGACGAGGATGCTGTCGGTAGCTGGTACGCTCTTCCCTTGCTAAATAGCATTCAAGCCCGGTATTGCAATTTCATCCGGGCACAATCCGGGACCTGGCCAATTGTGAGCGCTGAGCCCAATCAGGCTCACTTCTGCCCTGACTAGGTAGCTGCAATCCTTAGAAGTACCGTATTGTGCACTGTAATTATGATGGGTATACAACTATACATGGATGACATCACGTAAAAATGCACAATCACACAGTAGGACTCAAAAAGAAAATTTGCCACATAGGCCTACATGTACATGTACTGTACACATTTGTGTGGGTCCATTGATAAGTCAGGTAACCTTTTGCATCATTAATTTAGTATAAACATGTATGAACATTGAACAGGTAAATTTTTACAATTCCCCCCAAAAAATATTTAACCCTGTCGGACACCCACACCCACCCCAACACACACCCCAACACACACCCACACACGCACATGTACATGTATACAGGACTTACTGAACCTGTGACACTTTCTAAATAGTTTCAATTCTTGGGAGTACACTGTACATGTACTTGTACGTGTTACCAACATTTATTGTACAGTACCCTGATTGTACACACATGTACAGTTGTACAGTGTACATGTACATGTAGATGTACATGTACATAACCAAGTCCTTGCCAGGCAGCCAGTCCTAGATTTCCCATCATGTAATGCTATCCCCAGCTGGAATAGAAATCAATTATCCCCGGTAATTTCCAAAAATGCAATTTCATAGGCAAGTCTGTTATTCACGTAAGTTTGTGTGCACAGTCCAACAGCATGTGGCCACTTTTTTTCTCTATTCCCAGCGCACAGTAGGATGGTCAACTCCCATGGCTGCCCAAGGTAATTACAACGACACAGCCTTCAATATCATTTAGGGCTGTCTTGGGTGATAACTCAACACAATGTTTCCAAGGCCTGCAGACCATGATAGGATCTTACACTTTACAGGCAGGATTGTGCTATTGAAAGCTGAAACTACATGTACACATGTACATGTATGACATTGGCTATCGAGGAGGTTCCTTCTCGCTGAATGGCTGAAAACTACTGATATCCCAAAATGTTGCAAACTGCTCAAGTAACTGAATTAAACTAAGACCAATATTTCACATCCAAGTTAAGGGGCCTGATGTTTTGATCCTAGGAGGACCTTTCTCAAATTGAAAGGCATTCTCTAAGTAGAGGGCCTGGTGTTTTGGATTGGAGGCCCCTTCTCAAGGACAGAGTGCTACATGTACATGTACAGTGTGTTGTAAGTGTGTTTTGAGAATGTTGGATAGTGGAGACATGTGTACATACACTAACTCACATTTTTTATCCATTCCCCTGGAGTTTGACTTAATCAAGATTTTACTGACATACCCGGTAGCTAGAAATTCGGATCAAAGTGTCAGGCCCTCTACTTTGTCAGGATCAGAAACAGATAAAAGTTAGACAATCTTTGCCCTCTGTCCACTTTTCAGGCTTTGTCAAAAATAATTTCACACTTTTTTGAATATACAAAAAGAGGAAAGTGGGTGAATTTTCCCACACTCCCACACTGAAACACTTTGTGACAAAGTGGGAACTGTTTTTCTACACATTTTCCCCAACACCTCTTACCAGCATATAGAATAGAATGCATGTTTATTTACCCCCCCCAAAAAAAAAAAAATAGCAATGCACTTTTAAACTTTTTATTCTTATTCTTATTCTTATTTATTAATCTCATCCAACAGCAAACAAAATGCCAGTTACAGGGAGGTATATAAAAATAAATAAAACACTAATTTGATAAATTAATTTACAATGAAATAGTTTAATTATAAATAATGGATATATCATTCATAGAACATTGAAACAAACAGACAGACAAACAAATAGAAAACAAGCAAACAAGTATAACTATGCAAGAAGCAGAGATTCAAACCACAATCAATCACAACAATTCAGCACATACATGTAGTTAAAGACTGAAACACAAACAGCACATTAAGTATTAAAAGTTGAAAGAGCTGCATGGACCTGGCGGCGAAAAGAATGCACGGAAGGAGCACCGAACACATCACACATCCCATGCAGCCTGTTGTAAGTGGACGAAATCCTGGAGATGAAGCCACGCTTTGTCACTTCAACTTGGCTGCGTGGGATGTGGAAGATGTGCTCCTGTGCATGCCTTGTCCGCCGCACAGGTACATGCAGACAAAAAGGGTTGGAGTCGGTTACATTATAAATACTATGGAAAAAAACCTGTACAAGAACTTCAATTTCCTACCATAATATACATAAATACATAAAACTTACTCAATGGTAACTGACATGTACATGTATCAAAAGCTGAAACTGCCTGGAGAGGACATGATTTTCTGTCATAGCCGGTCCTTTCTCAATTCTTGGAAAAAACTAACTGTAACTTTTTTGAACAATTTTGAAAAATGGCAAAAAAAAACCTCCACTTCCACAGGACCGGGATGTGAACCCAAGACCTCTGGATTTGCATACCAGTGCTCTTACCATCTGAGCTATCCAGCCCTTAGATCAGGTGGTGAGATTGCTGAGGTACATGTACATGTACTGTACAGTATGCAAAACCAGAGGTCTCGGTTCACATCCTGGTCCTGTCGAAATATGTTTTTGCCAATAATTCCAAATTGTTCAAAAAAGCTCCCAGTCGGTTTTTCCTTTACTGTAGGCCTATAGTGTATTTGTTTGACTTAAATTGAAAAATCTACAAGGACATGGAACACTTTGTGTAATCCCTGAACTGCTGTAGCCAGGTTTACAATTGGTTATTTGCATCTAAATGAAAACGTGGGCGTGATCCTCAGAGAGAAACAGCAGATTTAAATGGTGAGATACATGTATTCTTCTGACTGGCACCCCCACCCCGACAAAGATTAGTTGACTTAACTCTTTGGAGAGGCCTCAGTCTTAGAGCTAGATAGCCAAAATGGTAAGAGTGCCGGTTCGTCTAGGTTTTTTTTTTTTTAAGAAAAATTCATAATAAATCAATGAATAACCTCCAATTCTGTGCCACCCATGGTAATCTGCCTGCGAACAGCTCACCCCTGTGTACACTTTCTGTAAACGTGGCATCAAATTTGATTTTGGAAATGTGGCATTCCTGTCCTATGCAGTCTAAACACACAGTTGACAGCCCTCCGAAATGCGCATGGATTTTTGTCCGGTGGTATAAATCAAGTTACAGTCCAATTAAGTTGCCCCTCCTCTCCCCTCCTCTCCCCTCCTCTCCCCTCCTCTCCCCTCCTCTCCCCCCTCCTCTCCGGCTCTCCCCTCCCCTCAGCTGTGCTGCCAAACCGATTGGCCTCAGTGCTGCACTGGCTTGCATACGGCAGAGGACTGTGTCGAGACAATTAGCGCTGCCACCACCCAACCAGCGCACAATGGCGTCTTTCAAGTCGTTCGCATCGCTCGGAGCGCGGCAGCGTATAACATTTGGCGTCCAGACTCTGAATCCTCTTTCTCGCCCGTTCTTAATGCCCAATTGCACTCTTGTGTGATAGACAATAGTTTTGCACTGGCAGTCAAGTGGTCCGGTGGATGCGTGTACTGTTGCATCCTACCACAGTGCCTGAAGCAGCCATATCACTAGTACTGCATCTACATATGTACATGTACATGTACATGACAGTGCAGTGACAATGTCCAACCATGGTCCAACAGGCTTATAACGACATTTTTCAGGGATTTACGGTGGCCTGATTATTGATTCCATTGCAGCTTCCCAGATCAACAGATCATTGATGAAATACATGTAGCCTACAGGTAGTTTCTGATCGAGCAATGTACTGAACTGTTGTGTGTTTACACTGTGTAGGGCCATAGGCCTATGTATCTACCGGTACTGTATACATTCAGTTTCTCCAAATCGATTTAAATGTACAGTTGTAGATCTGAGGTAAACCATCATGTACATGTATAGCCTGTAAAGCTTACGGCATTTGAATAAACAGCCAAATGGCTGCTGTCACAAATTCAAGAGGGGCTCAAAGCCGAATTTGAATTGAGTCAAACAAACAAAATCATGTCAGCTCTCTCTCTCTCTGGAGGCTGGTTTTGGTGTAGTAGACCTGCCATGTGAGTTGCCATAGCCAGTGCATATAAGGGGGACCTACTGCTGTACTGATTGTACACGACATGTACATGTACATGTACACTGTACATGTACATCATACATATGTAGTACATGTACAGTGTATTTGTACTGTATCTGTATGCAAATGTACAGAACATGGGAGTTGTGTGATTTACATTTACAGTGCTTTAACACTCTGGAGTCGCGAGCGCACAAAATAATGATAATCTTGCCGGACCAGCAGCATGTGGTAACTTGAAGCTACAGTAGTCAATATTACTTGAACCGTTCCCTGCCAAACTACCCTTACATACACGCGTGTGAACTGTACGTGTACAAACATGTACAATGTACAGTTGCATGGTAGGACGTGTTGTACAGTGTACATGCTCTGCTGTGCTAATACGATCTTAGGGACGACGTTTTATCACAGGACAGTTAACAAGTTTGGGGAGGGATGCAGATAGGGAGGAGGAGAAGGGTAGGGGGGTGTCCTTAGGCCGCGTTCAGACATCCCATTATCGCGCCTCATGACTTATGCATGCAAAGTTTACACCAAGCCCACCATGTCTTTTTGCTGAGAACTGAGAAGCTCTGGAGGAGGAGGTGGTGGGGAGGGGGGAGGGGGAGTGGAGATTGACGGCGGGTGGATATGGTGCTCTTCATCCTTCCAACCTGTCAAGTATGCGCGAGTGTGTGTATTTGAGTGATTAAGGAGGTTGGGGAGTGTTGGAGGGGTAGGGGTGGTGGGGGGAGGGGGTGGTTCTCTGATACTGTGTAATCCGGCGTGTTATCTGCCCCCGTAGTCCCCGTTAATTCCGGCCGGCGTTCAGAGAGACCCGACAAATTAGTCAGCTGTGGGTTCCGGGATAGAGAGGAGCAGAGAGGGGGTGGGGGAGGACTGTCTCCAACCCTGGTCTCCGCTCTTAGATAAGATCAGCCAGTCCTGCCTAAAATAATAATAAAAAAGAAAAAAAGAAAAAAAGGTGCAACACCTTTTCAGGATCGCAGTTGGCAAGACCCACTTGGTCTCTGAAAACAGCCCTCGGTGTTTGTGATGTTTTTTTTTTTTTCTTTTCTTTCCCCCCCCCCCTGGTCTGGCCTCATAAGATTCAATTTCCGAGTTTTATTTTTATATGACATCACACGCGCGATGAAGCCCTGTTTGGTCAGTAAATATCTGTCCGAAATTGGCTGGGGTGCGTGCGTACATTACATACTGTAAGCCTGCTTACGTACTGTACATGTACAGTTGTACAATTACTACTCTTATAGCAGCCAGTAAAATGTGCATGGCTCGCAGCGGAAGAAAACCCCTTGCTCAAAGGCTGTCGTCTTGAAATGAACTTGAGACACATCTGAGCAGGGAGAGCATGTTCTCTGTCACATTTCCGGTCTGGCATCGGAAGTGCCCTGAAAATGGGTTCACTTACAAGGCGGTTTGATTTTTTAGCTTGGCCTGCTAGTGATACTAGTATTGACCCCCATGCTGCAGCACAAGAATTTATCTGGTAAGAATTTGGCCACAAACCCTCCCCCCCCCTCCCTCCCCGGCCTGTTACACATTGTGCTGTATTCTTGATCAAATTTTCATTTTTAGCCTTTCAAGTCAATTAATAAAAATATAGAGGGCCTCTAGCCTATGGAAAGGAGTGCAGTGCACTGATGGAGCTTAAAGTGTTTTCCCTCATTAATTAAAGAAGACATAAATAAATGAATAAATGACACTTTCTTTATTCTGATCAGCTTATACTGTAATGCTTAATCGTCTTTCCTCTGTCCCTCCTGAATCTGTATGAAGTCCAGAAAGTGCAGCCTGTCTCATTTTGGCATACCACTGATACCAGTACTGCATGTTGAGCGTAAACATACATGTACATTGCATGTGTATGTACATGTACATGTACATGTACGTGCCCATCTGTACTGTGTGTATGGAGCCTACTAGTACTACACATGTGTACAATGTACATTGTACAGTATACTCATGGAGGAAGCCTTGGTGTTCTACATGTACATGAAGTACGTACATGTAGCGCCTGCTGTGTTATGACTCATCGGAATGTTTCTGACTACTGTACACTTATCAAGACATGACATATAATTCCCCTGAATCAGTGTACAGTACAAGTAGCTAATACACACGCTCATTAGTTGAAGCAGTGACAAAATCCTTCTCATGACACACTGGGCCATGCCACAGAATGAATCAAAGTTCCTCGGTCCTCCATAAAATTGCCCCTTGGGCAAACTGCCCTTCAGTTACAGATACAAGTCTGCTTTATGAGGGATAACACTTCAGGATCAATGGTTGGCCACCTTTCTTCTATTGGAGCTTCCTCTTGAGTTGTTCTTCTAATCCCCCCCCCCGCAAGTGAGGAATTGATCCGATCTTGAATGCCATACATTCTGAGAAGCTGACTGGAGTGGGCCATGCCTCTCCCCCCCCCTTCCTCTCCACCCACTCCCCACCTGTCCACCATATGATCCAACTTCCGTGTGCTCTGTTGCGAGAGCAATGGACACCTCTCTGTTTTTCCTGAATGTTTGAATGTTGTACTCCATGGGTTCAAATAAGAAGCACTGGGGTATCATGTACAGTAGGTGATCCAGTTGTGGTAACTCAATGGAAGGAACTCCATGGGTTACTGTACCCGCTGTACCATCTGTACACACATGTACAGTGTACATGAAAGCCTACATGCACATGTACATGTACCCCGGTACATGTACACTGCAGTTGAAGCATAGTCCTTTTTCCCCTCATCTGCTAAATGTTTCCGCTCCAAAGACTTTGAGTTTGGACCGATTCTTCATCGCTTGCGTGGCCATGTATCACACCCGCACACAATAATTACCGTATTGTGCATTGAACACCTTCATTGACAATAGGCACTTTTTGCACTCATTAGAAAGCCAATTGGGTCAATAACTCAATACAGTTTGCATTTCTTACACATACATGTACATTTGTAAACAGTATATTGTACATGTAGATCTATGTATAGGCCTACAAAAACCAAATGGTACATGTACATGTACAATCATTTTTCCTACTGTAGGTCTCACTTTTGCACTGGACTCAAATAACTTGGTAACAGTGACCTGGTCATTTCTCCTGGGCAGAGGTTGGTTGGTAAAGTAACCACTGGACCTCAGTTAAAGTAACCAAGAGGAAAGTTTATTGGGCTCTTTGGACTTGCATGTAACTTGAACTGGGTAAAGTGACCATTGTCTCAGCAATTTAAAGGAGAAGAAGTCTAAAAATTTAGTGGGCCTGACATTTCGATCTTAGCAGGACCTTTCTCAAAGGCAGAGTCACTGGGCCATGCCACAGAAAAGATACATGCAGTGTAAACAGGGCTTTCAAACTGTGCTTACCTGTACATACCATACGGCCTCCATTCATAACATGTACGTGAAGCTGTGAAAAAAGAAAGTTTTTTATACTTGTACTATGGTTCAATGGACCTTTCCCATGAAATATGCAAATTAGACCTGCACTTTAGCGCATGCACTTAAGGTAACAAAATTGGTGGGCAAGCGTGCTGCCAAGGAATCATACCAGTAGTTTTCCATGGGCGTGCGCGTGTTCCTTCTCCCTAACAGTTTGGCGTGCGGTCATTGGCTATTCAGCGTCTCCTGCGCACGTATTTCGAAACCTGCACACAACCAGTTTAGTAAAGCGCATGTGCCAGCTCTTATTTGCATATTTCATGGGAAAGGTCCATTCTCCTTTGTTCACAAAGTCAGTTTTCTACTACTTGTGAATCCCATTTTCAGTAGGCAGATGGACAGTGCATTGCAAACTCATGACAAGACCACGAAGGACGTCTGTTTTGAACAGTTGTCTTGGATGGCACGTCATAGTTAACCTCGTCGCAATTACGGTGAACAAAATAAAGACCAGTCGAAAGTTCGCACGGGTGTCCGCTGGTCGTTAAGGATGAAAAAGCCACCAAGACTGTCTTCCGCATTCCCTCCAAGGAGACGAGGTGAAGATCGATGCCCACCCCACCCCTACCCCACCTCCCGGACGAAAAGAAAGGCTTCGCAGACAATGCCTCCAGTCCCTTTGTCTGTCAAGCAACTGAGTGGACAAGGTTTATGAGACCACCATCGCCTCTCATCAATGGCCCTGATGAGATTTGTGGAGCTCATTCTTAGAGGATTGTGGTCTTTACTCCTTTCCCCTCCCCCTTTCTCCTTGTCCCACGACACCTTGGTGCTTGTCAATCTCTTTCTCTCTTTCTTCAGTGGGCAATCCCCTCCAGATGTGAGAAGAGCTGTTCACCGGTGCGGAAAATCTGGAGAACAATACCAGCCTGTGTCTAGCCCTGCTCAGCAATCCCCCTGCCCATCCATGCGTTCTTACTTAGCATGGAGGCTCTTATTAGTAACCCTCACTACCCCCTCTCCCAGTCTCCCCCCTTCAAAAAAACCCCCTAAATAGTGATAAAGACTCTCATCAGGGAGCCTCCCTCTTCAAGTTCTTCATCTTCACTCTCTCGCTAACCCTTTTCTCAGCAGGGTGGTTTCAGCCGTGCGTTCTTGGATTGATTCTGGGAGCAAAGTACATGTACATGTACACAATCAATATCACGCGGGGACTGATGGAGGCAGGGTGGCTTAATCTGCGGAGAGGGAGAGGTACATGTAGGGTAATGCCACGGCATGCTCTCCCTACTGAAATTCACCTCTGAAGGCGGGGCTTTTGTGACGATCACTTGAGAACCTCTCGGACAACTTAGTGCTACGCCTGGTCCCCGAAAGACCAGTTCTTCATCTTTGTGGCATCTCCCCCCCCTCTCTCTCACTCCCTCCCCCCACAACCTCCGGTCAGGCCTGAGTGGCAGAGGTCACTAGTCAAGGCCCAACTAGATAGAAACTAGGCCACGCAAGGCTTAGGGAGTATCTCAACCGGAATTGCACCTCCTCGCGTGTTTGCTCTGAAAACAGAAAATCACTGACCTCAAAAATTGTTTGAGTTGGGGGAGGAAAAAAGTGATTGAGTCTGTGTAGTGGCTGTGTATAGTCCATGTACATGTAGGCACTTCATATGACAATACGAGGCTTCATCGTGGCTTTTTTGCCCACCAGTCGGGGCTGCTTAAGAAAATTGCGAGCCGTCCGAGTGAATGTTTTGCTGGCCTACATGTTGCAAGGAAGGCTTGGATTGACCACACACTGCACACAGGCCAATGCCTAGATCTAGGTTCGTTCTAGGTCACACTAGAACCAAAAAGAGTGATTCACTTCTTTCTTTCTTTCTTTTTCGTGTGTGAATGCTAAAATTTCATTAAACATGTTAAATTAATAACTGCAATTTGAATTGCGATTGATCCATGTCGCAGTCCGTCTTGCATTTTTTTTTTTACTGGAAACGGTCCGATTATTTTGTCTGCTATTGTGCGTGTAAATGCTACGAAGCATTTAAAATCAATGCGCACAGATAAACATCCGGTGCCACCTGATTAGCTAATTATTACCGCTTGATTGTGTGCCATAGGAACACTGTGGATAGTGCACTCTTAACAGTAACGTATTGCAACGGTACATGTATGTGTACACGCACTACGCATGCAGTTCAATAGACAGTATACAGGTACTATAGCTTCCTACTCACTCTTGGGTCACATTTTTGGCTAGTGGAGTTCGATTTTTGAATCGTTATAAAATAAAAAGTGCTTTCTGTGTGAGAACTACAAGTAACGCACTTAAAGCCTCTACTCAACATTGGTAAGATCGAAAAACCGAAATTTTCACAGATTTACATACTGTACAGTTTGAAGATGGTTATTAGTAGAAACCTCGCACTGAAATATTTCTGCTTAGTAAAATGCTGTATTTGGGGAGAAAAGAGTAAAATAAATAATTTACGTCTCACCGAGATCTAAACTATTTTTCGGAACAGTATGGCGTTGAATGCTGCATTTTCGCGACACAAATGAAGCGGTTTTCACGATTTTCTCAGTTGGCGGATTGAGCTGAAATTTTTTTCACAGGTGTGCTATTTCATGCATATGTTGGATCAGACATCGTATGGATGCTGTTCTAATGTTGTGTAGGGACTTTAAATGCCCTTTTCACTGGCCTGGGTAAATATTCCTCTCAAAAATTTGCCCTTTTAACTTGTTCAAGGAATTGTCCTATATACATGTATAATTTACTTTAGCTTTTACACTTGAAAAGTCAAGATTGATGCCTCGCCAGCGTGTCAATCAATCACTTTTCCTTCATTCAGGGTCAAAATGCCAGACAAGCTGGCAATTATGATTTAACTCCCTGTAATGCTTGGGTGGTCAGTCGAGCCACTGAACCTTATCCTAACCCTGTCTCCCTCCACACACACTCCACTTTGCAGTGTGCACAGTAGTTTGACTTGAGTTTGACTTGAGTGAAACAGCAGAAGGCAGGCCATTTGAACCCTGACAAAGCATCCCATTTCCTTGAGGCATGTACATTGTACACATGTGGGCATGTATATGTACATAGCATGTACATGTACATGGAATGTACATGTGCATGTGCATGTGCATGAACTGTACAGTCCGAGATACATGCCCTTACGGTCATGTGTAGACAGTTTGTCTGCTTAGTATAGTGGCCGTCTCTCTTCATCCCCTCCACTCTTCCTTTTCCTTCCCACTGTCTGTCCAAATTTCCGTCAACAAGAAGTCAAGTGGTGCAGAGGGCTTGATGGGCCTCTGACTGTCTGAGAACATTTTTTTTTTCAGTGTCCAGTTTCCCTTGCAGAGACCCCAAGCTTAAAAAGAAAACAAGTACATGTACAGTACTGTAGGATAAGTAGAGAAAAACCCCTAAAGAATCTCTACACAGGGATCGGTTTCAAATTCTGCTCATGATGTCGGTGCGATTTGCGTCAGTGACAATAGAATTCAAAGTCTGAGGGTCAGCGTACAGCACTCCACGTGTCTGTAATGCCTATGTTCTGTACGTACATGTAGCTGTTGGCTTATTTTAGACTCTGATGGGGCTCTGCTCTACGCCTACATTTTCAACGCCCTCTCTTCCCTTCCCTCCTGAGGCCAAGTCTCGCAGAATGCCGACAAAGCAGAGACAACTTTTGCCCAGCCCTCGAGAGACGCCTCCCCGTGTCTCTCGTGCGGCGTATTGTTGTGGACTTTTACATACATGTGTGTTGTGTACCATGCCTGCACTTTCACAATAGTGGCCTCCCCTTTGCGAGTTTGCGTTCAATCAGCGTGCTTTTTTCCCCCCTCCTTTGTACTTTCTTCCTGCGATTGCGTTCCGTTGTGCTCAGCCCGTTCCAAGTGAAATTGAATTACGGGCCGTGAGGGAGGGTGGTCATTGTGCCAGCCATTACCCTCGCCAATGTCTCGGGCTGTCCTGGGACAGCGAAAAAAATTGACTGATACTCACCACATGGTATTGTCATTGATAAACTCTCAGCGGACTGGTGAGAAGAATTATGAATTGAAATTTCAGAGTTCTAACCGACAGTGATTTCTTTCCCCCTGCTTTTCTTGTTCTCATCTGGGGAGTTTGCGGATGAATACCTAACAAGGTGTCTGGGGGATTCTTCTTCTTTTTTCTGGTGTGTGTTTCTCTCTCCCCATCTCCCTGTCCCTCCCATCCCTCTCTTTCTCTTGCTGTCCATCTCCTTCTCCCTGTCCCTCTCCCTGTCCCTCTCCTTCTCCCTGTCCCTGTCCCTGTCCCTGTCCCTCTCCTTCTCCCTGTCCCTGTCCTTCTCCCTCCTTCTCTCCCTCTCCTTCCTCCCTCTCCCTCTCCCTGTCCATGTCCATGTCCATGTCCCTGTCCTGTCCCTGTCCCAATCCCTGTCCCTATCCCCTCTCCTCCTCTCTCCCCC
>OX465106.1:2753650-2806896 GCA_949987565.1 Luidia sarsii | reverse complement strand
AAGAGATTTCTAGCATTGGTTACCTTCATTGGGAAGGGGCGGGGAAGGGAGAGGAGGGGAGGGGTGGGGTTAAGCACACGCCGTGTATACACTCGCTGGTACGTGCTTTGGACCCGGCAAGACTAGGATGGGGATCGGAAAAAAGCGTCACGTGAAACTCTTCAAATGGAAACTCTACGCACCCGTACGTGCTCCTCCGTAATTACTCCTGACTTTGATCACATGGTAATGAACAGTTAACTTTTGGCCGTGCGTGTGTCAGTCCATTATCATCGCAAGCGATCGCTTCTCTCTTCCCTCTCACTATTTTCTCCTCCGATCGATGACTGTCTGCGCAGACGATAGGGATTCTTGTGTGCAAAGGCTGCCTGACTCATATCTGCATTGGTCCGATGTTGTGGCCAGCCTGCGTTGCACGCACTGGGGTGAGGTGTGGCCTGGCTGGTAGGTCTCCGTGGTAACCAGTCAACTTTTCCTCTTTTTTTTCATTTTCCCTCCCTCCCCTCCCACCCACTCATTTAAATCCCTTCGCAGCGTAATTGGAAAGTGGATTCATGCGCACGCCCCTAGACGGAAAACACATCATCCTCATCCTTGTCATTGCATAATTTAAGCTAATGGCATCCACAGAGGGTGGACTGGGCCAACCAAAAACCCAAATCACTAGTTATGTACTGTACTTGCAGCATGTTTGTGAAAATACCTTGTTCTTTTTTTCATTCGTACACATAGGCCTACGCGTACAATAGTCAAGTCATTTCACCTTCATTGCCTTTGAACGGCAACAACAAACATGGTGCGGCTTTTACAATTTTGTTTCATCCGCCATTAAGTGCCAATAAAAAAAAAAGACTTTTGGTATTTACCCTCTTGGTGGAATATTGAAGCCAGATGCTTCTATATGGGGATCCGGAATTTTCTCGGGGCTTGGCAAGTTTGCTTCCAACTTAGGAAAATTAAAACTACGCACACGCATCAAGCCCTGTCTCCTCGGTTCACCCTTGAATTTTCCTCTGTCCCGCACCAGATTCCCGCGCGTCATGCCTGAGTAGGGACGGACAGGCAGAGTGTCACTATATTACGTAACCACGGCGTAAGAAAGGAAATGATCGCTGCTTGACACTTGAAAAGAATTTCAAGGACAGCTGCAAGAGGACAATGGACAATGCAAGTGAAATCTGGCAGCTTCGCTGACACTGCCACTTGAATAATCTGGCTGAGACCTACTGCTTTACCGGGTATACATACACTTTGTACAGTGTAATGATGATTCCTACCCCCCTGTAAGACTGAGCACTAAGGTGGCTGAAGATTGCTTATTACGTGTGCACGGCCAAAGTTCCCTCGGACGAATTTAGAGCATTGCAATTGGAGTGATTGAAAGGTTTATTGTCAATAATCGCCGCTGCTCCACTCCAAAGTATTGGCTTTGAGGCAGAGCCGCAGAGGAGAGAGTAACTGAGAGAGATAGAAAGGGACTGAGAGTCGTAGAGACAGAGAGAGATAGAGAGTGGGTAAGAGAGTGACTATAAGAGAGATAGGGAGAGAGACACTTCAAAAGGAAAGAGAGTCAGGGAGATAGAGATAGACAGCAATGCAGACAGACACAGATTGAGAGAGAGACCCACACAGTGACAGGGATAGGTAGAGAGGCTGATCGCCAAAGAGAAAGAGAGAGAGAGAGAGAGAGAGAGAGAGACAGAGACGTATCGACAGGGGGAGGTAGAGACACAGATAGACAGAGAGAGATAGAGGCAGACAGTGATGCGGACAGAGAAATAGAGAGAGGATAGGGTGACAGTGACTAAGAGAGAAATACATGTATGGAAAGAAACAGAGAAAGGGTGGCAGGGAGAGGTAGAGAGACAGATAGACAGAGAGAGAGACAGTGACACAGATATAGAGACACACAGTGATTGGGACAGAGAAGTAGAGAGAAGGTAGGGTGCCAGTGACTATGAGAGAAATGGAGAAAGAAAGAGAGAGACATAGTGACAGGGAGAGGTAGAGAGACAGATAGACAGAGATAGAGACAGTGACACAGAGAGATAGAAACAGACAGTGATGCGGATAGAGAAATGGACAGAAGATAGTGTGACAGTGACCAAGAGAGACAGAGGGAAAGAGACAGAGAGAAAGAGAGAGAGAGACAAGGGGCAAAGAGAGAGAGAGAGAGAGAGAGAGAGAGAGAGAGGCAGAGAGGGAGAGACAGAGAGCACTGTCTCTGTTATCAAACGGCTCATTGGTGGCTCCAGTGATTCGATCGCCGAGCTGCCCCTTTATGCCGGGGGGGGGGGGGGTGGAGGGGGGTCTGCAGAGGATACTTCAGGAGATCTGAGTCAACAGGATCGGCAATAGTCACTGACGTGACCTTTTCAAGTTCCCGCCAAATAGCGGGCTCCGTCGAGCGGCGTGAAAAGAAAAAAAAGATCCTGCAGCCCCAATCATCTTGCCGCCCCGCAAGTCCGCCGAGATTAACGTCCATATTCAGAGGCAAATATTGAGAGGAGTTGTTGATTGTGCTTGAAAGTCTGTTGTCAATTTACTCCCAAGATGGGGGCTGGTCGTCTGCCAGATATTGTCTACAGGAGCTACATGTACCTTCTTATTTTGTTGGTTGATGTTGGAGCAAAGCGCCAATGCTTTGGACTTGAGTTATAGAAAGCATTTGATTCACCGATTTAATTTAATGTAAAGAAATAAGCTCCGTTGTAATGGCCGTCTGAGTGACAGTGGCCTTGGGGCTAGTGGCTAGGCTACCAGTGGTCTGTGTACCAGTGGTCTGGGTGCCAATGGTCTGGGTGCCAATGGCCTGGGTACCAGTGGCCTGGGTGCCAATGGCCTGGGTGCCAGTGGCCTGGGTGCCAGTGGCCTGGGTGCCAATGGCCTGGGTGCCAATGGCCTGGGTGCCAATGGCCTGAGTGTCAATGGCCTGGGTGCCAATGGCCTGGGTACCAGTGGCCTGGGTGCCAATGGCCTGGGTGCCAATGGCCTGGGTGCCAATGGCCTGGGTGTCAATGGCCTGGGTGCCAGTGGCCTGGGTGTCAATGGCCTGGGTGCCAATGACCTGGGTGTCAATGGCCTGGGTGCCAGTGGCCTGGGTGCCAATGGCCTGGGTACCAGTGGCCTGGGTGCCAATGGCCTGGGTGCCAATGGCCTGGGTGCCAATGGCCTGAGTGTCAATGGCCTGGGTGCCAATGGCCTGGGTACCAGTGGTCTGGGTGCCAATGGTCTGGGTGCCAATGGCCTGGGTACCAGTGGCCTGGGTGCCAATGGCCTGGGTGCCAATGGCCTGTGTGCCAATGGCCTGGGTCAATAATCAACAGCAATAGTCAACAGCAGACGATTTCAAGAAAAGTTGCGTAAGTTACGCAACATACAAATGTTGTGTATGTCTTGCACCTCTATGACTCTTTTCAGCAATACATGTATCTAGCAAAGGCAGCAAAATGTTGCAAAAGTTTCCCTACAAAATGTTGCGTACACAACATTTGAAGTTTTGTTAAATCGGCTGCAGGATTGTATTTGGCAGAAATTAACTTTGGTGTGAAATCTGCAGCAGTTTTGCAGGAACAGGGAGAAAAATGATTTAGAAAAAAAAAATTGAATGATATTTATCGAAGGTTGAACTGTGGGGGGATGATTGTAGTACATCAGTGGGTTCAAGTTCACCAGATGCTGTGATCGAAATGTGTTACCAAATGACAAAGGTGTAACACTGTCACTGTGATCGTTTTTTTTTTATTGTCACAATGAGAGAGAGAGGAGGCGAGAGAGAGAGAGAGAGAGAGAAAGAGAGAGACAGAGAGAGAGAATGAGGAGGGGAGGGAGAGAGAGAAATAGAGAGAAAGAGGGAGAGAGAAAGAGAGAGAGAGAGGAGGCGAGAGAAAGAGAGAGAGAGAGAGGGGAGAGAGAGGAGAGAGAGAGAAAGAGAGGAGGGGAGAGAGAGAGAGAGAGAGATAGAGATAGAGAGAGAGAAAGAGAGAGAGAGAGGAGGCGAGAGAGAGAGGAGAGAGAGAAAGAGGGAGGGAGAGAAAGAGAGAGAGAGGAGAGAGAGAAGAGAGAGAGACAGGGGGAGAGAGAGAAAGGGAGAGAGGGAGAGAGAGAGAGAGAGAAAGAGAGAGAGAGGAGGCGAGAGAGAGAGAGGAGAGAGAGAGAGGAGAGAGAGAGGGAGAGAGAGAGAGGGAGAGAGAGAGAGAGAAAGAGAGAGCGAGAGAAAGAGAGAGAGAGAGAGAGAGAGAGGAGGGGAAAGAGAAAGAGAAGGGGAGAGAGAAAAAAAGGGAATGGACCGAGAAACTGGTTCATGTACCTCTTGTCTCAGACTAAATGTCATAAAAACCAGCGGCTAGCGATCGAACCGGAAATCGATGAATTTCATTTTGCTGGTGTGGATGCCGAAACAGAATCCCTTCTCCATAGCAGCAAGCCACCCTGACCGGCTGCCGCTACTGAGCAAGACAAGACATGCAGGTTGGCAGGAGGCGCCCGTCGGAAGAAATTACAGACGGCAAAAATCAATCGGTTGTGCTTGGTCCTGATTGTTGTGGCATGCTTCGTGGGGTGGATGGGTCAGGGTTTGAGATTGGGTGGAGAGATGTATCAAGATGAGTTGGAATTTGGGAGGTACATGTGTACATGGCGTACAGTCTCTTTCAGATGCCACCATAGTTGTTTTTGCATACAGTATATTTATTCCTTTTTTGGAACTCTTTCATTTTTTTCTGGTTAGGGAATAGGTTAGGGTTTAGTTAGGGTTTACTTAGTTTAGTTTAGTTACGTAGGGTTAAGTGATGTTTGAATGAGTGTCTGAAATTTCTAATGGCAGACCCCTTCTCAGAAGCTACTATTATTCCACTTTGTGTACTGTGATACACGTACATTGTACTTGTAATAGACTCTCTTGATGCTTGTTTGTGGGTTGATGGGAGTTTGGTGCGTGACAGAGATTTGGCTCAAGATGTGCTTCAATGATAATGGCCCAAAAAATTGCACATCCAGCAGTTGCAAGTTCCAGCATATGGAGGTCATTTTGTAGCTTGCAAATTTAGACGTGAGGCATCCCCCCCCTCCTCTGCTGCCCAATTTGCCTGCGTGGACTCGGAATGCACCAAGGAAGTTATTGACGGCATCCTCGTTTTGGACGCGGTGTAATTACAAGTCCATTTGGTGGCGATGCCGCTGAATTGCGGTGGGTACTGGACAGTGGGAAGCACCAGCCAAGGCTGCGGACGTGATCCCTTCCCCTTCCTACATAGCCAGCCCCCCCCCCCCCCCCCCGCCATCCTTCCTTTCTCCCTCAGGGAGCAGAGGAGCCAAATGAAACAAGTTTCGGTGAGGTAATGGAGAATCTTTTTCCTCTATTCCCTCACGTCCCAGGCCGGCGTCGGCCTGATATCCAGTCCCTTCTCCCCCCTCCTCCTCCTCCTCCTCCTCCTGTCCTCCAACCCCGACCTCCTCAACCCCCCTCCGGTGACTGATCCTAAGGGGGGGGGGAAGGGGGCAGAGAGCTAGGCATTGATTTGGCAAATAATATAACGCACATCAGGGGCTCGCTATCGAAGTCCGCCGCGGCAGTAATTGTATGCACGCTGATTGCCGGGCCGAGGGAAGACGGGCTTGTTTCTTCCGATTGTCACGAGTTCCTCACACATTTTTCAGCCGGCCAGGTGAGAGAGACGGGGACTAGCAAATGAGGAGAGACGAAAAGAGGGTGAGAGATAGTCAGAGAGAAAGATAAAGAGAGGCACAGAGCTAGAGACACAGAAAGACAAAGGTAGAGACAGAGAGACAGAGACTAACAAAAGGGGAGAGAAGAGAGGAGGATGAGAGATAGACAGAGACAGAGAGAAAGAGAAAGGGAGACACAGAGCTAGAGACTCAGAGAAAGACAGACATACAAACAGAGAGACATAGAATAAAAAAATAGGAGAGATGAGAAGATGATTATAGATAGACAGACAAAGCTAGAGACACAGAGAATGACAGAGACATATAAAGTCAGAGACTAACAAAAGAGGAGAGAAGAGAGGAGGGTGAGAGAGACAGAGACAAAGAGAAAGAGAGACAGAGCTAGAGACATGTAGAGAAAGACAGATAGAGACACAGAGCAACAAACGAACAGATGGAGACACAGAGCAACAGACAGACAGATGGAGAGACACAAGAGAGAACTAAGACAGACAGAGAGAGAGAGAGACAGACAGACAGAAGGGAGACAGGTTTTTGATACACTTTCAAAACAGCTGAGAATTCCGACCACCACCATCCCCCCTTTAAATAATAGAAAATCCATAAGCACGTGCGTAAGAGTGAAGTTTGTCTTCTCCTTTATGTACCCCCTTTGGACACGTAGATGTACCTAGTGGTTCGTGCGGCGCGTGTCCATACATGTGCATCAGCCGGGGCTGATAGTGGAGGGTAGGTGGGGGGACGTAGCCAGCGATCAGGGGGAAAAAAAAATGTGTCGACTCGGTATTAAAAGCTCCCCAGAGCATTCCGGCAAACATCCTGGGTCCAGGATTTGGGATCTCAACACGTCTTTGGCAGTCGGAGTTCAGAATCTATTTTCTTTTCTCTCCCCCCTTTTTTTCCCCCCTGTTCTTGCTTTGCATCACACCCCAGGCACAATGGCCAGACTTATCCCATTCAGTCTGCAAGTCCACTTGGGACCATTTTGACCCCCCCGACGATGGATTCAATATTTTTTTTTCCTGCAGGGGAAGCAGTAGACTTTTGTATTGTGATCTAATCCTAATCCCGCGTACGACAAACATTGGTATGTCGCAGTGCCCCGTGGTACATTTTATTCAGAAAAGAACATGTTCAATTTTTTTTGCAAACTGAATACTGACTACCGGTACACTGATTGTCCACATTTGTGAACATACAAATCTAAAATGTTGTAATGACCTTGATGTTTTGTTTGGAGCAAGATTTCTCTCCAAGAATTTGCCGGCATACATGATACAGAAATTCCAAGGGCCTGATGTAGTATCTCTCCTAGCAGAACCTTCATCAGAGGAAATGTAATTTTTCTCGATCTCCTGCTGTCCTTAGATTATAGATGTCCTGTCAAGTTACATACACATTTGTTCGTACAGAAACTCAATTCCCCTCCTCCTATCTGCCTGTACATGTATGTCTGTCTCTCTTTGTGTCTCTTTCTCCCTCTGCCTTTCTCACTCGTCTCTCCATCTGCGTCTGTCTCTCCCTTGCTGTCCTCATCTCTGTTGCCTTACTCTGCATCATCTTTCTTTCTTCCTATTTCTTATTCCTCTCTACCTCTCCTTCCGCCCTCAACCCCTCTCTTCCTCTTCCTCTCCCCTCTCTTCCTCTTCCTCAACCCCTCTCTTCCTCTCCCTCTCCCCTCTCTTCCTCTCCCTCAACCCCTCTCTTCCTCTCCCTCTCCCCTCTCTTTCTCTCCCTCTCCCATCTCTCTCTTTCTGCATGTGTCTTTCTCTGTCTATAATTATATTTTTCTCTCTGTGTCTCCTCTCCCCTCTCAAAATCTCAATAAAAGAACAAAAGAAGGTACCAGTGAGCCAAAGCCCAGAGGGAAGTCTTAGATCATAGGGAAACTGCACACTGGTTGCAAAAGACAACATGAACAGATGTTTGTTAGTTCTATGCCAAAATCTCTCCTAGAGCTGTCACTGTAGAACAGAATGGAAAAACGTCCATTTCTGCCTTTGCAAAGGATCCTGTCAGCGTTGGGAAGTGAAGCCCTCCTAATTTTTGACATTTGTATATTTTATTCAGTTTAAATAAATAAAAGCATCATTTTCTCTAGAGCTATGGTTAATCCCAGCTCTGCTGAGCCTTCAGAATGCCGCAATCTCATTGGCCTTCTGAAGTGTTTGGGTTCATTAGAAGCTTTATATCAAAAACAAATTTGTTCAAACTGCCTTTGGGAAAGGTCTGGCAATGATTTACGTTCGTTTACATTCACCGTTTACATTCTTGAGTGTTTGGGTTAATAAGTAAAAAACAAAGAAAACCATCCATAACCTTTTAACAAAATTTAGACCGCATGTACCTGAAGTGGCCTATGCTGTAGAGGCCAGCCCCAGAGAAAGCAGGTTGACAGCTGACAGGTTATTAGACTAGCCGACAGTGGATTTTGGGAGAATCACTTTGGCTGTGCAGTGGGTGTGTGTATGTGTTGGGGAAGAGGAGGGGGTAAAGTCGGCTCCCCTTCTGATGGAAAATCCACATGCAGACCCACCATTTACCCGTCACGCTTGACATGCTTCCTGAAAGTACATCTACACGCGGGCCTATTACATTGCTCATGTACAGTACAAGCACATCGTGGTCTTAAAGGTCAAAAATTAACCTGGAAACCTGCCACCTACGGTATGAGGATTTTCTTTGAAAGATGAGGAAAGAGACTGGGAATCTGACAGACTAGAACCAAACAGCAATCAACAATGAATACTTAATGACTCAGTTGAATAATGACCAAAGGTGAGCCTATTACCTGCATGATAGCCTATTTCCATGCATCTCTTTTTTTGGGGGGGGGGGATCACTTGCATAACCATGCATATTGATTGTCGTCTTCTTTCCTTCTTTCTTCCCTTCCCCTTCGTCTTGCCTTTTGGCGGAGGCTGACAGACGTGCCCCAATTGTCTCCCAGCTGATTTGCAAGGAGCAGGTCACCCGCAAATGTGTAATTACCATTTGTTGGAGAAGAGGGGATGGGATAAGAGTTGGCCCGGGCATTTGCTAACACACTGCCTGAAACCACATTCTCCACTGCTCCAAAAAACGTCTCGGGTCTGTGTAATATCAGGCTGGGCTTAGCACAGAAAACAAGGTGCTTCCTGGGTTTTTTTTTCTGTCTCTCTCACTCTCAGGGGAAGGGGGAACTGGGCCGCAATTTTTCAGCTGGCCCAATGCATCTTTCTGTGGCCCAGAACATGTACAGTATGAACAGCCTTGAAATTGATTGCTACAGTACAATTTTGAAATCATTGTGATTAATGTGTTCACGCATGAAATACACTTTAAAAACACCCTTCCTATAATTTGCTTTGCTGAGAATTTGTGATAGTTCTTTTTAATTTGGAGAAAGCAAACAACGTGCATCGTACTTTTTAGGTTTTTGTTGACTGGAGGTTATTTGTAACGGTCGCGTTACACATTCAGGAAGCCACTCTAAACTGATTTAAACCGCCGGATTTATTTCATTCGTTTCCCACGTCGCCTTGATAAAAAACATGTGCATCAGTCTCCAGTCAACGTTTCCTTTTTTGTTCAGCATCAATTAGCCCGGTGCCATGCATCCATTCCAAGGGCTCAAAGACAGGTCAAGTTTCCTTCCAAATAGCCTGTCAATCACCCAGTGAGTTGTAACTTTAGTCCCTCCCTCCCCCACCCCCACCCCCCCCCCACCCCCCCCCCCCTCGTGAAAAGTCTGCAAGCCGGCTGAGGAAATTCTGCGATCCAGTCCTGGGCTTTCTGGCTGGATTGGATCATCGTTGTTTGCATTGGCAGTGAGCTCCAACGATGCCGGATTACATTTGTTGTCGTTGATGGCCGCGTGACTGACAAATAGTCAAATACGGCCCCCAAAAAGGTGCAGATATCCTAGGTCATGGCCGCCATACATGTACATACATGTATGATGCTTGTGCTCCATAATGTGATCTTCAACAGATTTTTAAGTACACTAACGGGACAAGCGCTTGTTTGAGTATTGAAGCTTGCTCATTTCCTCATTTCATCTCAAGATAAGTTTGGAAGGTTTTCATGATGGATGTACATGTACAATGAACTGTGGTCAGAACAACCTTGAAATACATGGGGGCATGTACAATGTACATGCACATACATGTATGTGCTTTGCACAAAATAGTGGCCCAGTAGTGTATGTACAGTAAGTTGCTTGCCAGTTCACTTGTCCATGAGCTTGCATATTATTGCTTGCATGTAGATGTAGAACGTGATTGGGCATGGAGTCCATCGATGGAAGAACTCAATCTCCGTCTGGTTAGATAGGATGAAGGGAGCTTTCCATTCGCCCTAACGGCTCTGTGCTACAATAGCCCAACACATGCACACAGTGCTTGTCCAGGTTCCCTTGAGTCAAATCAGAGACGGTCGATTATTTCCGTAGCCTTTGCAGTTCACACATACCCACCAGCACTTACATGCCCCAGTGACATACAGTACCCACTTTGCAGAATCACTTTCTATCAGTTTCTCTCTCAACCAAGTCCCATTTCTGAAGAAGAAAAATGGGAAATCATGAGTACCAGTGAATATTCATGAAACTCAAATGCCCTAATAGTAATACGTGTCACTTGCACTCATTTTAACCACTTTTCTGGTAATCACACGCTCAGTTCATTTACCTCTCAAACTCACATCAGAACGGCTGCAGAAACATATACACTGTACACGTACATCTTACAGATGATGTTCAAAATGTCAAGTCTCACTATGAGTATGAGTACATAAGGCCTACATTGTGTGTACCGTATTATGAGTACTGGATGCTCAGTTTATAATATACTGTACATGTACAGTAGATATGAACACGTATGGGTACCGTACTGCCCATGTACATGTACCTTTATCTTGATCCTTAGTCAGACAACTTGAACTCACTATAAAGCCACAGTCTTCTTTCGGTAAAAACTCACCGAGATGATGGTTACTTTTCCAGTTTTTATTCCAGTGGAAATGGCCCAGTAATTTTGTCCACCGGTTACTTTAAAACCGGGTCCTATGGTTGATTTTAGTGCGCCTGCCAACCTCTGCTCAGTGAAGGGGGTTTCTGGAGTCGAATGGAATCTGGCATTCACACGGTGCTCATTGCAAGGTGGTTTCTGTAGACAAGGTTCCAACATCTGCTCTTTTGGATTGCTCTTGAGCCTTGAGAGATTCTTAGTGAACTTGACACCAAAAAACTGTGATTGTTTACTACAAAGACCTGGATAGGTCTTTTGTCTTTGTACAGGTATGTGTTGGGCCAGGAGGGGGGTCCTCTGATCAGAAACACAATTCCCAATTAATAGGAACTTGAATACGGGTAGAGATGCTCACATCTCCATCTGAAGAATGCACCAGTGTCCGAGATACTCCCAATCCAGCCAGGCATTTGTCCCGCGTGTCAATTCCAAATGAGGTTTTCTGGGTTTTCATTTAGTGAGCTTGATACATGGCTCAGCATTGGCAGTATTGGTTTCGCATGGGCATACATACGTGTACATGTAGCTCCTTGCACTAGAGCATGCACAGTACTGTATGCGCGATAGACAAAAAAAAATTGTACTGCATAACAAGCCTAAGCCCTGTTTGTACGCACTTGCTAGTGGTGTGTGTTGCCATCATCTTCCCAGCGATCATTGAACCCGGCATGAACCCATTGTAGCAAATCCGTGATTGCATCCTATTGGTACATGTACCATGGCCAGCCATGTCTCTGCTAATGCTTTTTTCAGATGCTTTACTCTGCAGAGTGCATCTGTTATTGAAACCACAAGTGCTGTCCACTCTCCCGTGCCCATTGATTACTTTTTTTCTCTCTCTCTATCCCTCTCTCTTCCCACCCCCTCCCCTCTCTTTCTCTCTTCCCACCCCCTCCCCTCTCTCTCTATCCCTCTCTCTCCCTCTCTCTCCCTACCCCCTCCTCTCTCTCCCTACCCCCTCCTCTTTTTCTTTCTCTCTCTCTCTCTCACTCTCTCTCCCTTCTCCCTCCTCTCTCTCTCCCCCTCTCTCTTCCTACCCCTCCTCTCTCTCTCCCCCCTCTCTCCCTACCCTCTCCCCTCTCTCTCTACCCCCTCCTCTCTCTCTCTACCTCTCCTCTCTCGTTACCCCCTCCTCTCTCTCTCTACCCCCTCCCCTCTCTCTCCTACCCCCTCCTCTCTCTCTACCCCCTCCCCTCTCTCTCTCCCTCTCTCTCTCCCCCTCCCCCTCTCTCTCTCTCCCTACCCCCCCTCTCTCTCTCCTACCCCCTCCTCTCTCTCCCTACCCCCTCCTCTCTCTCTCCCTCTCTCTCTCTCCCCCTCCCCCTCTCTCTCTCTCTCTCCCTACCCCTCCTCTCTCTTTCTACCCCCTCCTCTCTCTCTACCCCCTCCCCTCTCTCTCCCTCTCTCTCTCCCCCTCCCCCTCTCTCTCTCTCCCTACCCCATCCCCTCTCTCTCTCCTACCCCCTCCTCTCTCTCCCTACCCCCTCCTCTCTCTCTCCCTCTCTCTCTCTCCCCCTCCCCCCCCCTCTCTCTCTCTCTCCCTACCCCCTCCTCTCTCTCTCTCTGTCTCTCTCTCTCCCTCTCTCCCTACCTCCATCTCCCCCCTCTCTCTCTCTCTGTCTCTCTCTCTCTCCCTCTCTCTGTCTCTCCCTCTCTCCCTCTCTCTGTCTCTCTCTCTCTCTTTCCCCGGGATCAATCTCTGATGATGTCCTCCTTTGATCAAGGCAGGTCCCAGCTTCCTACGACAATGTTAATGCATGAGAACAAAATAAATCATTTTGATTACAAACTGCAGGGTTTTGCTTCTCCGCTGGGAGAAGAGGAGGAAGGAGGAAGGGGGAGGTGGTCGGCTACGTGTTAAAAAAAAACCTGATGACAGTGGGACATTCAGTTGAAGGCTGTGTAAAGTGACAGCACTTGCGTGATCAAATAAGTTGACATTGAGATGGGGGAAAGGGTACAGTAGTCAGTCACACGTTCTCATTATAGAAATTGAATAGAGGGCCTGCTGTGTCAATCTCAGTTGAGCTTTTTCATTTTTTGCAACTTTGCAGGACCTTTGCTGCTGAGACAGGTCCTTGGAATTTTCAGACGTTTTGGTTCGTGGGACCACTTTGCACACTTTTTTTGGAAAGCGTGGCGTAAAAAGTAATTTTTTCACCATTTGTCCAAACGGACTGGTCCAGTCTACACATGAGCACAGGTCATCAGGGAATCAGGGATGCAATCGTATCGGGAAAGAAAATTTACGAGTCTCCGTTGGTGATTGAAAAATTAAACAGATCGTTAAGATGACTGCTTCTGTGGATACTGTCAGGAAAGAGTTGGATTAGGAGACTGCTCTGGTGTACTGTCATGATTTATCACTCAGTAATTTATCTCCAAAAAAAGTATAGGGCTTGACATTTCAATCCTATCAGGACCTTCCTCAAAGGCAGAATATTGGCTTAATTTAAAGGTCCTGCTAGGATCGAAATGTCAGTTGCTCTATTTTAAAGAATTGCATTCTGGTCATTTTAGCCAGTCAGCACTTTGTATTAAACATAATGTGTCATTATTGATTATTCATTTACTTTGTTTGTTTGACCCATCATTTATGTATGTACATGTAATTCATTGAGGGTTTGCCCTACTCCACGTAATAAGCACCGAGTGCTCAGTGCTTTGCCTGATTGCCTGGCTAAAAAATGCAGGCAGCTCAGACGAGATTTAAACCCACGACTCCTGCTTTCTAGTGCAGACGTCCATTATTCATGATGAAGAAGGCAGTGTTTGTCTTTGCTATGAGATCAGTGGTACAGTACATACAGTACATGTATGTATGTGCATATGTACATACTGTACATGTTCATGTGTAATATCAGCCTACATCGACATGCCACTGTGTGTAAATGGGCCGACTAGGGTGGATTTCACAAAGCCTTACGATGCATTGTAACTCAACTCACGATGGGTAACCTATCATAAGGTGTGATACATGTACATGTACATGTAGGTCGTATGGTTTCTGTGCATCGCTCATTGCCTAACGATTGATCGTAAGTTGGGTGAAATCAGGTTTGGTGAAATCGACTGTTGGTCACTTTCTGTCAACAAGTTAATGCTCTCATTGGAGCACCTGCTAGTGGTACTATTGGCACCATCCAGACATCCAAAGCTCATGTGCAGTACACATGGAGCATGTTGTACATGTATCTACATGTACATCAACACTAAATCGAGCTTCCGTTCACTGTATACAAAAACAGTCGCTTTCAAAGCCATTTACATGTACACATGTATTCCACACCCATAACCCCATAAGTGTCTGAGTTATTTTAGCTACATACTGAAAATTGTAGTTTGGACCTTTACGGTACATGTACACATGTATCTCTCAGATTTGTGTGTCATTAGCCCATTAGATTTTTTGCTAATTACCCCTAGAAAAAAAATACCCCTTAAATGTATAGCCATCCAATCCGAATTTCTGCAAGGATTTTGGGATGGACCCCAATTATTGTCCTATTAGCTTCACAATCAGACTGAATGCCACTTTGGTTATTCGGTATCCTACATGTTCATTCAGATAAGACGACCCTGGGACTGATCCTAAGCTAAGACAAGTTCAGCCACGTTTCTACAGAAGTTGAGACGTGTTGAACATATCTCGGCTTTGGTGAAATCGATCCTAGGAGGCATCTTTACATAGGACGAGTAACCCTTCCGAAGATGGAAGTGCAATAGGCTGCTGGGGTACTGTTAGCATTGAGCCCTACAATGCTCAGTCCATATAGACAGACATACACGTGTACATGTACATGTACAATGCATCTAATCTCTTGAGTGAAATGATTTGTGGTGGAGCATGCCTGTGCACTGTGCATTATGTCCACTCGCGCAGCACACGTGTGCCCATGGTGTGCCCCTGATACATGGGAACATTATAAGTTGATGTGACCCAATCCATTAGGCCTGATGTCCAACCCCTCTCTCCATCTCCCCTTGTGCTAGGCAATGTGTGCTGATACAATTTGTGGTTCTAATATTGAGTTTGAACACATTGGAAATTTGAACACATTGTGCTAGGCAATGTGTGCTGATACAACTTGTGGTTCTTATATTGAGTTTGAACACATTGGATGGGTACCGGGTACATTAAGGATTGGGCAATTGAACGAGAAACTGACTGATTTTAAGCATTTAATAAGGTACATGTACTGTACATGTACATACATGTACATGTACATGTACATGTATGATAAATGAAGCAGTATTTGAACTCTTTAATGCCTGTTTTGCCCAGTCCCTACATGTACATGTATATGGGCTTGGGGTGGCTCCCTGATACATGTACTAATCCACATTACATGTACGGGTACATGTACACATTTTGTACATTGTATCTTTGCTGGAATGGAAAGTTCAGCCAGATAGGCTCTACATGATGTAGAAGCATCTAGAGTCTGTTTGGTTTTGGTACAGCACTGCAGCGGCCTAGCCACACCATGGCCACACCATCCAGTACAGAGAGATGGAGACTTGAACACCCCTTTCCCAGTACCCCATACATATGCACAGAGTGATCAGGCCCTGGTCAATGACTGGTGCCCTTGCCAGGAGGATACAGTTGGTTATGACTGGTAATTGGGAAGGGACCGGCTTTCTCCCGCTCCAAGGGATATGACTGACAGCCATCCGTGTCAGTTTACAAGGACCGGGGAATTACACCCGGATGGGTCACATTAGGGGATGTCATCCCCTGTACATGATGTACTATTTTTAACACAACACCATTTCTCTCGGTCTCTCCTCTCTTTCCTTTCCTCTCTGTCTGTCTGTCGGTCTGTTGATCTGTCTCTATTATCTCTCCCTTTCTCTTTCTCCCTCACTCTCTGTCTCTTTGTCTCTCCCGCTGTCTGTCTGTCGGTCTCCCTCTCCCCGCCCTCTCCCCGCCCTCTCTCTCTGTTCCGGTATTTCATTCTCCCTGTCTTTCTCTATTTGTATCTCTCACTTCTCTCTCTGAAATGTATCTCTCCCCTCCCCCCCCCCCCCTCTCTCTCTCTCTCTCTCCACCTGAAGTCTCCACTTTATGATAATGTCTCTCCAGTTGTCTCAGGCTCGATGGTGCCATGCTTGAGAACCACTAGATAGCCAAGTCTTGAATGCACTTGCACTGTACACGTGAGGACTGACTTGTTGTCGATGGAGGATGTGCATTTCTGCGATATGCGTGCATGCCATTGTCAGCCCTGTCTGAGTGGGCCTCTCCAGGATGAGGACTTTGAGCCTGTCAGAGACAGTCCACAAAGTTGCTAGAAAGATGATTATGTGCTAGAATAGGATAGGAGGGTTTGTGTTTACTTAAAGTTTGGGATCAGAGCGCTGAGCAGAAGCCTGGTTAGGTTTTGCTTCTTTGAGTCCCATTTGTTTGTTTTTTTGCTCAGGCTTGGACTCAGACTCGAGTCACCTCGGCAAATGACTCAGATTCAGTCTAGCAGACTCAAACTTGAACTCGGACCCAGGCAGTGTTATTAGACTTGTTGTTAGATGAAATAAACATGTTTAATTTTCCAAGATTAGGAGGGCCTGACGTTTTTTATCATACACTGTAGCAGGACCTTTTTTTCAAAGGCAGAGTTCTGATTCTGCCTTTGAGAAAGGTCCGGCAGCACCCGGACTTACAGGGTAGAGTCGGCTCAGATAACTCAGGACTCGAGAGAAGTGAGTCTAACTGTCGGACACAGATCTGTTTTTTACTGACTAAAATACAAGGCTGCCACGCGGTTACCTGAAACCGTGTTTGGATAATTGTCAGGAGAGAGGCCTACATGTATGCCACATGTTGAGGGATGCTTCTTCACCGGTGGGATGCCGAGCATGGTGCAAACACATTTCAAGAAAGTCTGTCCGGATTTCACCCACACCGGCGTGTTGTGGACAGCGTTTCCTTCAACAGGGTCGATTTTAATAAACTGGAAAGGCTGGCTTGTTTGAGTTCTCAGGATCCCCCCCCTCCTCCTCCTCCTCCTCCTCCTCCTCCTCCTCCTCCTCCTCCTCCTCCTCCTGTGCCTGTTTTGAGATTCGGGGGGGGGGGGTACATGGAATGGCGGGCGGCCTCTGTCTTCTGTGCGGCTGCAACTGACCAAGGGTAATGCTTCCCCGGAAAATGTTTTAAGCGACGGCAAACCGGGTCAGGCGAAGCATTGGCCTCCATCTTGATATCTGCCCCGAGGAAATCAGGCGTGAGCATTGCTGGGAGCCGCTTGACTACTTTATCCATTACAGGGGAAGAAAAGGAAGGAAAAGGGGGGGGGAATCTTTGAAAAGTGTAGAGCATTCTTCACAAAATAATGAATGGTTTTCGGCTGGAATCTGTTGTTTTCACATTAGAAGGGAGAAAGTGATTAAAACAAGCACGCAAGCAAAAGCCCAAACAACAAACAAACAACAAACAATCAAGCAAGCAAGTAAGTAAACTCACCCAAAGCAAGACAGATTTGTGATCCTACTAGAACCATTTTCTGCATTTAGAAAAAAAATGTCCTGCTGGGATTTTAGATTCACATTTTTGAGTCATTGAAGGCGGGACGCAGTCTGTATCCCTTTTTCGTATTTCTGATGCAGTCTGCTAATACTGACATGAATAACCTCGGGTATGCAAAGCTGTGAACTTGAAAGGGACTGATGTTAAATGGCAGGACCTTTTTCTCAACTAGGCAGAATGACAAGGAGAGAAACAGATATGGAGGGAGAGAAGTAATAAGATATGCATGGCAGAAGATGGACAGACAAGGAGAGCTTTTACGCCTGGTGGAGATAAGGGGAAAGTCAAGCGGTGGGGGTAGGGATCAAAGAAGGGAAGAACTTAAAGGAGAGTGTCCAGTAAGATCCAGGGGAAGGAAATGTAGTGGGCAAACACAAAACAATTAGTGGTAAAAATAGAATAGAAGAAAAAACCTTGCGCAGTACAAATATGTTGGCAGCTGCTTATGGACAAATGTGCAAATGTGTACAAATCCTAAATAAAAAGAGGGCTTGGCATCTAAATCAAGGCATTATTCGAATCCGCCGCACGACAATCGACCAGCTCGGTGGTCAAGTGGTTAAGACGTCTGCACTAGGAAGCAGGAGTCACAGGTTTGAATCCCTCCCGAGCTGCCTGAAATGTTTTCATCGGGCACCGGGCAAAGCACTGAGCATTCAGTACTTATTACAGCAGGGTTTCGTGAACTCTGACCTCTGTCCATGTGGACAGATAGAAATCCATGAGCACGTCATTATCGAGCCCTGTGATGAGACCCCCATGTCCACTCACAGAAGTACATGTACACGTGTAGATTAACCAGACTTGGTCACCTAACGGTACCTCAGTAACTGCCAATTTTGACTGCTGTGACTGACATACAAGAGAAAAAATATGTCACGCAAGGCAAACCCTCAATGAACTACATGTACATTCTCCTTGATGCAAACATCACATTATATATTTATTTTTATGAGGTGATATACAAAAATGTTGCAAACTGCTTACTGACTAAAATAACCAAAATGCAAATCTTAAAATTTAGTGGGCCTGACGTTTCGATCCTAGCAGGACCTTTCTCAAAGGCAGAGAAAGGTCCTGCTAGGATCATGCTACATGTAGGATGCCTTTGAGAAAGGTCCTGCTAGGATCGAAACGTCAGGCCTACTAAATTGTATTTTTATGAGGCATAATTTGTGAGGATGCCTGTCTGCCTTGGAGAAAGTTCCAGTATTTAGGTACGTGAAGACTGAAATGTCACGTCCTCTAAATCTATCAGAAACTCACCCGTGGACCAAATGAATCTCACGAATTGAGAGGGTCTAGCATTTCGATCCCAGCAAGACTTTTCAGAATCTGTTGTTTGTCTGAGTCTGTTTGTCCCCATTTTAGCATCACTTTAAACAAACAGACAAAGTGACTACATGGAAGTAATGCATTAAACTCTGCAGCACTCCGGAACCATCGTCGGGAGAGTACTTGCTGACCCTAATCAGTGGGAGAAATTGCACCAAGTCTCGCTGTGTGTACATTGTGGGACGTCGGATGATTTCTGGGGATTGAATGCCGGATAGACATTGTCTAGCGGGGCGTATCTGCGCAGGTGACGACTGCCGGGCCGATTGGGCCGACAGTGGGTGCACTGGGAGGGAGTGCATCCACCTGGCAGAGGGTGCTGTTGGGGAATTAATCGCATGTAGTCCAGCATTCAGGGGCAATCAGTGGCAGTTAATTAGTTTTTTTTTTCCACCCAGTCATTCAGAGGCATCCCCATACATTTGAGTGAAGGGGAGTGTCTATAAATTGAGTGTGTGCTGGGCAGGGGGATCTCAGGTACTCATATACAGTTGTCGTCTCGCATGGGTGAACCCATGCATTGAGAATTCCCCAATCAGTCGGATGTCATTATCTTGCGGCCGCCAATCTTGCAGTCGCAGCCGGAATGGCAATAGGTGTCAAGCATCAAAATGTTCTGAATTTGGGCTTTGGGAAGGATTACAGTCTTCTCGGGTTCTTTATTTAACTCTTCTCTATGGCTGCCAGTGTGACAGTCAGGGGCCCACTTCACAGAGTTGCTAAGACCTTAGTCAAACAAACAGAAGAAAAAACTAACTGGGAACTTTTTAACAATTTGAAAAATTGGCAAAGAAAACTTTGACTGGACCGAGAGGTCTCGGGTTCAAGTCCCGGTCCAGTCAAAGTTTTCTTTGCCAATTTTTCAATTTTGTAAACATTCACTTACTAGAGTAATGTGGCAGAAATGTTGCAAACTGCTTACTGACTAAAATGACCAAAATGCAATCTCATAAATTAGAAGGGCCTGACATTTCAATCCTAGCAGAACCTTTCTCAATCGCCAATTGGCCTTTGAATAATGTTCAAGTAGGATTGAAACGTCAGACCCCCTAATTTTTGACAAAAATGAATAGAAACGAATAAAAATGAATAGAAACTAGCCAATGCTCCCTGTTTATTGCTAAGCACAAAAAAACTAATACAATAGCCAGGCATTCAATATTACATGACAATAGGTGCGTTCCAACTAGAAAAAAAATCAAAAAGTGGATCGCGATTGAAAAATTGATCAGATTCAGTCAGAACTACGCATGCCTGAAAGGTGAGCAAGAGATCTACCATAAGCGCATGGAATTGTGGATGTAAATTTTCGATTTTCTCTTTTCGATAGCATCCACACACAGCGGCCGAGAAATAATAGCGCTGTTTCCAAAAAAAACCGCAAGAACTACGATTTAGATCGCGATTCGAATCGCGCTTATTTGTGAGCTTCTGCATCCGCACACGAAATAAATCGATTTTTGAATGGTGATTCAAAAATTGAAAAGTGAATCGGGCTGTTTTGTTCTAGTGGGAATGCACCTTATAATGGCTTGCATAAAGTGTATTGAGCTGAGGAGGACATTCTGTGGTGAGGAGCTCCAATCACTCCAACAGCTCTGCAAAATAAGCCACCGGACTCAAATTTGGGATTGTGAACATCCACAAAGATTTAAACAACCAAGAAATTTCCTCAAATAAATAAAGGGAAAACAATTAATGAAAAAAAATGACTGGGAACTTTTGAATTTTTTTTTTGAAAAACTGCAAATAAAAAATATTAAAAAACAAATAGATAACTGGGATAGGAAAACAAAGTAACTTAGTAACATTTACTTACCGGTAATTGAAATGTAAACAAACAAAATTTCAAAAAAAGGGTGACTTGTCGGGTCCAAGTTACTTGGACTAATAAAAAAAAAAAAAAAAAACCCACATGACATTGGTTTTTGAAGGCTGAAGTAATGTAGTATTGGGTCTAATGATTCCATATTATTTTCTTTCTTGTTAAAATTCAAATTGAAGTTTATTATTGTTCCTAATGTACATGTACATGTACATGTACATGTATCATAGAGTGATTGTTTCTAATGTGATGTTTTGGTATACCTGGTGTTGGTTGTCCTTTGATGATACCGTACATTTCCTAGATTATCAATTCAGCTGGATTTACATGCTACAGTATATGAAGTTGCAGACAAACATGATCATAATATCTTCTACCTCTCTGCACATACCAGACCATGTGGCCACTGACTAATTCTTTTAAATGGATGCTACATCTAAATGATCACTGTAAATGGTATTGGGTGCCATGATGTGTAGTGTATCTGTGCACTTATTGTGCTCAATATCCCCATCCTCCACCAAACCTCTTAATAGGAATGGAGTTCTCTCTCACTGCCCATACTAGCTAGCTCATCCTTATCCCCTCCCACGCTACCCCCCCCCCCCCCCCCCCAGACAAACCAAATCCTGGTCGAAAGAGGATTTGAGGATTAGAAGGAAAAAAAATAATAAGGTCACTCCAAAGAAAAGAGAGACTATACATGTACATGCAGTATCTCGCCATGGATTAAGAGAAAGGCCAGAAGAACACCATAGTCCAGTACATCTCTGGAGCAATCTGCATCCAAAGTGGATTAATATCTTTATTTTTATTTCGTCATTCTGTTTGGGAAGCATTAGTATCGACATGATATGATCAGTCCGGGCGATTGCCATTTTGCCGGGCAGCAACTTCCAGTGGAACGAGATTTGAGGAGGAAAGCGTTTTAACTTTTAAGTCACGCAAGCCACTGAAGGTCAAAGTGCGAAGACTTACTGTACATGCCCGTAAACGTGCCCGTATATGTGTATGTGTGTAAATGTACATTTCAGTGTGCAGTACACGCAGGGATGTTTGTATAACTTGATTGGCTGGTAACCGGCGGACATTCTGATAGGGTGTACACACGTGGCCCGTGTTGGAGCCGTCAGATTACTCGGTGAAGTTTGTGACGTCCGTGACAATCCGACTAATCCAAATGCCTGGCAAACAAATATGCACATCAAGAAGGGAAATGTTTGCAGTCGCACCAAGTAAAAGTGGTCTCTAGGAAGCAGCGTGGTTCTCAAGAGAACCAGATGGTGTTTTCTGAGACACACCTCCTGGTGTTAATAGCACACCTTGCCTTCCTTACTGTACTTGTATGTGTATCTCCACTACAATACCTTCCAAAGACTAAGATATTACTTGATCTACAGTATGTGACAGTACAAACTTAGCATGACCTTGCTTAAAGGATGGAAGGTCCTTCTGGGATAAAAACATCAGTCCCTCTAAAATGTTGAGAACATATACATGTACATGTACATGTACATGTACATGTATGTTGGTATTTCATCTAAGTTAGTAGGCCTACATGTAAGTAATTGAATATGTACTGATGAACATGTACACGTGCAATGTATGTACATTGTGTACCGTACACATGTACGTACCGGTACATGTACAGTAGCCTACATTTGTACATGTACATGTGTACATGTAAGTGTACAGCCAGTGACCTTCCTGTGTATGGATATGTGCATGTGTACATGTATGTTCCAGTATGTGCATTACATTCTACAATTTCATAATGTAAAATACAACTCGGGTTCATCACTAAGTTGACCCCCAACCCCATCCCATGGTACATGTACATACTGTACACACATGTACAAAACATATACATGTGCATGTTATGTACTCACTAGTATTCAATCACAAGACTGTGAGTCACCATAACATTTTCTGTACACACCACATGGGTACGTACATGTGCACCATGTGTGTATAAAAGGTGAATTTTACAGAACTACAGGTGGAGAAGTGTTACCAAACTCACCTCTACACGATACTTGATTTGTTTCACCACCGCCGCAAACATTACAGCATTTTTTTTTTTTCAGATTTTTTTTTCTGTCACCTGATCCCCATAATATCCCTCAGTATTCAAAGTTGTTTCAGCTTCCTGGGCGATCCTTAGCTTTATCCATAGCCATTGGTCACTGTCGGATGTTGCCCAGCGCAAGTGACTCCGCGTAAAAAAAAAGTTAGAAAAATCAAGTGGCGTCTTGAAACCGGGACCCCTATGCAGCGAGGATGCTGCGTGGGCAGAGGGGCTTGATGCGGGCTTGCCAACTTGCCCAGAGGAGAGCTTCGCTGGCCGGACAGACTAGCACTCCGAGGGGGGAGGGGGCCTCAGAGAGGGGTGAGGCAAGCCGATCTTGCGACCCCCCTCCACGCATTGCCCACTCCCTTTCAAAAACAAAAACAAAATGGAGGAGGAGAGAGTGTACAGTAGCTCACTGTGCACTGTTATCTTACTCAGAGCCGGCGTGACGAAGGAAGAACGGGAACGGGTCACGTTTTTTTTTTTTTTTTTTTTTTTTTTTTTGGTTTCCTTGATTCCTCTCTGTGTCCTGCAGCGCTTCTTTGGCATCCCACTTTACTGATTGGGACAGGCGATCCATCGGAGAAGCCCGTTGCAGCGCGTCTTCGACACTCTGCCTCGGCTAACCCCGTTTGCCCTCGCCCAAGAGATTCTCTGGATAAACTATCCCGAGACAGCCCGGGCCCGAACGCCGGGCTCAACTTTCAGGCCATCCAATGACTCTAACCCTGTTTTCTGTTTGTTTTTTTGTTTTTTTTCTCCTCACTTGCTTTCATTATGTAGGTCTTATTGACTGGAGGTGTTGGTCTCATAGCGTGGAAGCAGCCTTCCTCACTAGCCGTGAGTAGTTCTTGGTATTTGTGATCTGTTTGGTTTTGCTTCTTTGTGTATCCCGATCTATCTCAGTTTATTTGGTTAAGATGCGAGGGAAGAAAGACCATGCGCTTGCCTATGAGCCACACGGATATTGAATTTAGTGCCTCCCCCAAAAGCAAAAGAAAAGAAAGAAAGGAAAATGGGGCGCGATGCTACAGTGATGAATGGCAGTGTCAGTGAAATTTCAATCTAATTGACGTCTCTTGAACGGTCTCATCAGATCGTCAGTGCCGCCTGTAAGTCGTGGAGATAGAAGGGCGGGGAAAGTCTAGCAGCGCTTGTGTGACATTTAGCATGGACAGGAGCACTAATCAATGCGCGACTTCCGGGACAAGGCTGAGCGGAACTTGCAGAAGCCCCCCCCCCCCACGGAATACCCATTATTGCCTCAGGGGCGGAATCTGTAACTCATGAAATAATCAGCTGTGTAAATCCTGATGGCATCCACGAGATGCATGCACACTGTGGAGGCAGCTTGATGACCTGATTAGACATGTCCAAGAAAGCAAGGAACGCTTCTTCTTTTGAAAGAAACAAATTTATGGTTCAAATTTACACTCGATATTGTGAGATGCAACTGGTTCACCTCTGATCAGTTGATTAAAAAAAATACAGCCTCAATACCAGCAATCTTCTTCCAATAATGAGGCCTGAGAGAGTACATAGAACTACCTGGTTGTCAAGAATCAAGGAACAACACTCAATGAGAAGAGTTTCGACATGACGTGACAACTCTCTTCGTCTGGATTTAGCCTTGGTTCACAAGGTGTGTGCAATGTGGTTGAAACATTGGCGGGCCAGTCATATTTAAGTCTGGTGGCTTGACCAGTTGATAAACAAAATAATAGTTCGGCTCCAACACACAAATTTGGTCTGAGATTTAAGACCTTCTGTGGTAAAGCCACAGTAGCAAGTCTGGTTTTGGTAGTAGATTTGGAATGTACAGTAAATATTGTTGTGTGGTTATTCTACAAAGAACCATGAGTTACCGTAAATGATTTGATTGAAGACTGTTGGTGTTTATTTCGTCCAATAATTGTCCAAAAAAACACTTCGATGGACAATTTGAAATGTTCTTCTGAAGTCTGTAAAAGGGAATTAAAAGCTTCCGAAAATGCAAGCCAAAGCATAGAAATGGCCGTCTTGTTTTTGTCAGTGTCAGAAACGGAATGCCCACTCAGCCTGAATGTGTGAATGACGTCCAGGAAATTGCCTTTTCACCAGGATCACCTGTGGAAATCATCAGCTTCCTCGCAAAAACAAAACGTGTCTCCGCTTTTCGATCCTCAAGTGAGAGGTCTCAAAGTTTTCTTTTGCCAGCGCTGGTCGTAAAATCTCATGGCGTCGACTCGTACATCGTAGATATACAGACTCAGTTCCCCACCCTCATCGCTAATTTCTGTTGGCGTGAGGAGTTTTGGGTCTGGCCAACATTCTTCTACCGGTGGGGTTTGCTGGTATCTGTGGTTCAGTGGAATCTCAGTCCTTTTTCTTTTCAGGCAGCCAAAAAATGAATCTTTTGCTGGGCGAGAACATTCAAGAGGATGGCTCCAGTGGACGGTCATACATGTACCTACTCCCTGTTTTTGAAAAGAAAAGGGTTCTTCTGGTTGAGAAGCTGTCAGGTCCTATGTACACATTTTTTTTTTTGAGATCTCAAAAATATAGAGGGCCTGATGCGATTCTCAAAAGCCTTTGGGAAAGGACCTGGCATTATTGAAACGTCAGACGCTATACATTTCTCAAAATTTAGTCGGCCTGACGTTTCGATCCTAGCAGGACCTTTCTCAAAGGCTCTCTGCCTTTGAGAAAGGTCCTGCTAGTGCTAGGATCAAAACGTCAGGCCCACTAAATTTTGAGATTTGCATTTTGGTAATTTCAGTCAGTAAGCAGTTTGCAACATTTTTGTATATCACGCTATACATTTATGAGATTCACATTGGGGTCATTTTAGTCAGTAAACAGTTTCCAACATTTTTCGGTTTTACTTTTTGGTAGATCTGTATAATTTGGGTCTTTTGAGTCAGCCAGATGTACATGTGTATGCATCATTGCTGTATTATTTTGTTGGTCTTTTACAGTTGCTGGCTACCCAGGCTATTGCCCTTCATTCAGTCTCAATGCCCCCTTTTAGTTGCTTAGTGATAGCTACATGTACAGTACCTCCATGGTGATAGCATGGGTGTGATAGCCTGGCCCAATGTCACAAGTCAAACCCCATTGTTAGATTCATACTCAGGTTTCTGAGTCTATGAAATTATGAAATCTATGAAATTGTCCCCTGGGCTGCTGCCATATTACAATCCAATCACATTGCACAAAGTACATGTATGTCACCTGCCTTGTGACCTGCACAATCAGTAAAACAAAACTTGAAAATAAAAGTTTATTTGTGACGCGATTATTTGACCTGTGTAGACTGTGGACATTACCCCCCAAAAAACAAAAAAACTGTTTTTTAATCGTGATTCAAATCATGATTATTTTCGTAGTGGGCACGGCCCTCCTTTCTCCCCAGCTGTTCCTCTCCTCTGACTCAGTGACCGTATAAAGCAGGAAAAGGGGGGGGGGGGAAGGGGGATGTTGTTTGACGTGAAGATTACTGGGGGGCCAAACCTCTGGGCAATCGTCTCTGTTACCATAAGCCAGTTGGTTTTTGCGAGACTCTTCTTTCGAACCTTACCGGCGCGACAGTCTCGAACCCTCATCTCCATTCTGTCACAACCCCCCCCCCCCCCCCCCCCGGCGCAGCCAGAGTAGCAGTCGGGACGGTCACGAGCTATTGCCTTTTCTTTTTGCTTTTTAAATTTTTTATTCTTTTTTTTTTTCAAAAAAGGGGCGCCCAATCTTCTGAGCTTGAGTTATCTCAAGAGAACTGGACTATGTCACTCCACAATCATGCCTCTGAGTCTGTCCTCTGAGGGAGCCAACCCGAAATCTTCCACCCCTTTCTTTCAGCCCTCCTGCCTGTTTCATTTGGGGGTTTTTTCACTGCGTCTTCTTCCTTTCTTGTCTATATTCCAGTAATCGACAGAGATGTTTGCAAACTGCTTGCTGACTGAAATGACCCAAAGTGCAAATATCTATAAAAAAAAAAGAACGAAAAAAGACAAGGGCCCGATGTTTGGATTCTAGTAGGACTTTCCACAAAGGGAAAAATCATCATGGTCTCTTCGAGAAAGATCTAACTACGATCCGAACATCGAGTCCTCCCTCCAATTTTATTTATTTTATTTTATTTTTATTTTTATATATTTTTTTTTTTTTTGGGGGGGGACATATTTTCGTCGCAGAAATGTTGGGGTTAAACTCAGACCTTCCCATGAGACAGGCAACACACAGGGGAATAATTCATCCCCCCCCTTCTCCCCTGCTGGATGATCATAAAACACATCCAATGCCTCATCATCCGTGCATTATTCTTGATGGAGCTGCGAGTAATGACCCTCATTTAGGGTGTCATATGAAAGCACTTGACTGCTCGCACCATCAATCCTTCACTGACAGTGCAGGTATTTTTAGGATGGTTGGATTTCTGTTCAAGAAGAAGGGGGAAAAATGCATATATAGTATAATACAGTATGATGGAAGCACTTGAATTTTGGAGGGTTTTTTTTTTAGCGAATGGGTTAAATAGGAGACATTCTGATTTGTTGTAATATTGATATATTGCACACTGCTTACTGACCTCAAATGACCAAAAATATACCGAAATGACATACATGTGTGTGTGTATCCCAGTATTTCAGTTCTGCTTGATCTTTCCTTAAAGGCCCTTTTTTTTCCGGCATACTGCTGGGATCGAAACATCGCTCCAAATTGTTGACATTTTGATTTTTTTTTCTTTTTCTGCATGCAGTGAATCACTGTCTTTGAATTTGTTTCAATTTACAGATATTGACTAGAGTCGTTATTTTATTTTATTTTTTCTCGTGGTTGTGGTGTATGATTGACGAAAGAAGGGTCATTAATTGCATGCTTTCCTCTCCAAATCAAATTATTGGAAATAAATAGATAGATTAGGTTTGGGTCTATGGGACATGCTGAAGGCTTTCCAGCTATTGATTTTCTTTTCTCTCTTTCTCATTTTTCCTTCTTTCTGTGTGTGTGTTTAAACCTGACCAGACTAGGATATGGTTCCATTCATTGCAACCCAATACCTGACTGCACATATTGCCGCTGTTTGAATTCTGGGCTTTTTGTTAACTTCTGCCAGCACGCGACATGCAAATGGGAAATCGTGGGCCCTGCCCGCACGTGTTTTCTCTTGACTTAAAAAAAAATGGGTAAAAAACCAAGACGATGTTCAAATTTCAAACGGGTATTAAAATCTAAAATCTTAGTCTCACTTGGACTTTGAGAGTCGGGAAATTTAACCGAGACGGTGGTTAAAGAACTGGGTAACTGAGCTGATATGTCAGTCATTTTGCCAAAAGGAACTGTCAAAGTTCTTTAATATATTAAATTTACGTTTAACGCAGTGGCTGTTGTTACGGCAGTCGTCTGTGTGGTTCCCTGACTTGATTGTATTTCGTCAGCATTGCAGGCTGGTTGAACCAGTCTTTTAGCTGATAGTCTGGTTCCAAGAGCTAAACATCCTGACTAATACTGTGAAGTCAGGGAACCACACGAACGACTGCCGTAACAACAGCCGCTGCGTACTTTTAAACGTTGGCCTCATGAAACATTCTGTTGGGATTATCATGACTTGGCCCTTTAATTCACAAATCTCTTTTTTTGCGGCCGTGCAAAATCGCAGGCTTGTACGCATGGTTTACGATCAGATATGAGATGCTGCTCCTGAGATATCGTGTGCATAGGCCCCTATTATTATTTTTTATCGTGAGCTCGTCAAGGATCAGAGATAGTGTCTGCCCCAGAATGGCCCAGATATGGATGCCAGGGTTCGACTTGTAGCAGTGTATGCCGTACGAAATAGGCAGTAGTGTCATTGCATGGCATCAGGGTGGCCTGTGAAAGCTGCACATTCATGCACGAGCACATGCACCGCACAGGTAATGGTTTATACAGTTCTGGGACGTGTCCGATCAATTTGAATTGATCCTACTTTCCAGCCCCCTCCTTCCACGGGTCAATAACCCTCCCTGTGCACCCACCATCTAAAATTAAAACCCGGGAGTGAGAAAGGAACGCCGATAGGCTGGGGCTGTACATATACATGTAGGCCCTACATGTACATGTACATGTGTGTAGCTAATGAGGCCTGGGCAGGGATTTACCATGCCATGGACAACGGCTTCTTACAGCTGCCATATCTAAGCTGCACAGAGAACCAGCTACAATGTACATGTACTTGTACATTATTGCCATTCCTCTTCGTACTAGTCAGATTGGACACCGGTGGCCTACAGCTACCATATCTAAGCTGCACAGAGTCCCAATGATCTATATTATAACCACTAATGTACTTTTTGTAGTAGCAATATTGGACACTGGTCAGTGTTCCACAACTGGCATAACTAAGCTGCACAGGGTACCAGTAGATTACGCTAATACCACTTTAAGTACTGATATTGAACGCCACAGTGTTCCACAAAGTACTGGCCTATCTAAGTTGTATTGGGTGCTAACTACATTATAAGATTTTTTTTACACTTGATACACTTGTATCCTGCAAGTGGGTTTAGCTGCACTTTCAATAAATTTGACTGGACCAGGACTTGAATCCGAGACCTCTGGCATAACGTACAGTGTTGTAGCAGAGCTTTGCCACCTGAGCTATCCAGTTCTTAGGCACATGTAAGGATCCTTCCAAATTGCCAACTATATACATCTTTGCCAGTCAGGAACATTTCAGCTAACATCAGTGAAACTAATAACCAATTCAAATTGCCAAACTTAACGAAACTGACCTAACGATATGGATACAGATACAGAAGCACATGTGCAAATGCAGACCAGTACAGTACATGTACATGTACTGTAAAGCACCTGAAAGGTTGCATGTACCTTTCTGTGGATTTACTGGTACAGTTCATTTGATGATCAATCTATTTGCTGGAATACAAGATGTCACAATGGTGTTTACATCTGTCATTTGAATTTACGCATGTACATGGAGGGCTTTTCCAGATGCACAGCTACTGCACAACGTACTGAACCTTGGTGTAGTCCCTCACAAATGTCCTTGGCGCCTTGGCAGACAGCCTTCCAGATAGTTTCTCCTGCCCTGAGCACTGGCGATGCCTTGCAGAGCAATGAGTCTTTCCCAGCCTTTCCTCCCTCCCCACTCGGGTCTAAACTTTAATCAAAATGACACAGAGACAATCATGAATCATCCGTTAAACAGTTGGGGCATGTCAGAGATTGCCACAGCCGTATACGCATTACTACTTTTTTTGTCTTTGTAGGGTAGGCATACGTAGGGTGAGTTTGGATCATGGAGTGCCCGATAAGACTGTGCAGATTCTGTTCATACGAATGAAGGGACTATCAATATTCTGATTATCCCCGGATGAAGTGATCTTCGGAAACTCGAAAAGTCTCCAGATTTTTAGAATACAAAAAATTTCAGGCGTCATTGCAAGCCCCAAGCTTCCGTCTCAGAGTGTGTATGTGTAGCCTTTGACTATTACAAAACTTTCACTTTCCGAATTACAGTATAACAAATATTTGTGTACCGCTACATGGCCTGAGGTTATCATCCTTGCGGGAACTTTCACAAACATTCCTGCTAGTAATCGATACGTCTGGTCATCTCCACATTTGAGATTTGCATTTTGAGTCATTTAAGTCAATAACTAAGTCTTAAAAGGCTTTGCATGGTGGGTTAATCAATGAAGGAAGGTTTGCGGTGACACCATGAATAAGGTCTCTTAAAGAAGAGGTGTGGTTCTGAAAAGAACCTGAGTGGTAACTTGACGTTTAGACCAGTATGCTCTGGCCGTCATATTAATTTAAGTCAGTGAGCAGTTTCCACAAAAAATGAGGTGTTTTAATTGGGGTATACCTTTCCTAATTCTTTTGAGTTCCCTTAATTGTGTTGGTAAAAATATCTGAAACCCCATCATTCATTGTACCTTGTATATTTCATTTTTGATGAACCACTGTGTGTTATGATGTATGTCACTGAAACATTCTGGGCTCCCCATGCGGCATACACCAAATCTGCCTCAACTTTGCACTCGAAATTGAAAATTCTTCAAGTTACCCCCTAATTTTCTTTTGCCAAACAAGCAATGCAACACCGGTACCTGCTGGTGCATCTCTTGAAATTAAGCTTTATTTATGTTGCAGGTTACTAGAAAGAAGGGTCTTTTCTTGTCTTATTTCTTTGTGCTGCAGTGACACTGAATGTAGTTGGTCTTCAAACTTTCCACTCAAAATTCCTTGAACTTCCCTCATTTCTTTTTTGGTTTGATAGATGGGGACATTAAAGTCATGAGCATTACACCCGCACATTCTGTTTGTGGGGGTGCAAGGCCATTTTGCTTTAGTCATTTGAGCTGGTTAATGAAGGAGCTTTGGCGACACTTAAGGCAGTGTGTTAAACGGTCCTGAACGTCGTTGGTGCGGGCTGATGAGCCTGCCCATAAATGACGACATCCGTGCCTGCCGGCAAATGCTGAGCACCGTTCAAACTTAAGTTTAAGGGTGGGGGTGGGGGGTGCTGTGAGGGGGGAAGCCTCTGCAAGGGTGGGTTTGATGCAGAGAGAGGGGAAGCCCGGCCTATTAGCTGGGGCCTGCACCTGCTCATTCACTGTCACCACACAGAGAGAAAAGGGGGGGGGGGAGGGAGGGGGCAAGCAGGGGAAAGACTGAAAGGGGAAAGAGGGGAGAGGGAGAAAAGGGGGAGATTGAAAGAATGAGAGAGGGAAGAGAAGAGGAGGGAGGAAAGGGGAAAGAGAGGAAGAGAAAGGCGAGGAAGAGATGGAGGGAGGGAGGGATAAAGAGTGGGAGAGAGGGGAGACATGGAGAGAGGAAGAGACAGACAGGTAAAGTAGGCCATTTGTGGTAAATTGCCCTTTCCTTGACAATCAGGGCATATATATGACTGAAATGCAGTTCCGTCCTCGTCCCACATTGCTGCCCATGCCCGTCAACAGGTCTGTAGACCTTGCAAGTCTCCTCTTAGTGAGCACCTTTGGGCAAACTGAATGGACACCAAGAGCCAGGAAGCCACAGCATCGAGAGAGAGAGAGGGGGAGAGGGAGAGGGAGGGGGAGAGGGAGGGGGAGAGGGAGAGGGAGAGGGAGAGGGAGGGGGAGGGGGAGAGGGAGAGGGAGAGGGAGCGGGAGAGGGAGAGGGAACGGGAGAGGGAGAAGGAGGGGGAGGGGGAGAGGGAGAGGGAGAGGGAGAGGGAGAGGGAGAAGGAGAAGGAGAGGGAGAAGGAGAGGGAGGGGGAGGGGGAGAGGGAGAGGGAGAGGGAGAGGGAGAGGGAGGGGGAGAGGGAGAGGGAGAGAGATAGAGAGAGACAGAGAGAGAATGAGAGAGAATGAGAAACGTTGCAGCATCAAAAAAGTGCCTGGCTGTTAACATTTGATGTTGGCACAAGCAGCTTGGTGGGATGAAGGACAATGGAGAATGGGCAGAAATATATCCGTCAGAGAAAAATGGATGCAATTTTCTCCACCTCCCCAGTTGCCTCAAGTCATCCATATGCTTGGCTTTGAAAGTCTTCCCTTGTCCAAATACTTGGCACGTGGACAAGACCCAGAAAATTCACATGGGTTAATTTCATTTCTCCTAGGATTCAAATCAAAGAATATCGAACTATTGAACATGCATGTGCACAAACATACTAATTTTTGTATCCTTGTGGAGACATTTCTTTGTTCTTGTGCACTATATAACCGAACAAGAAACAATGTTTTAAAAATGCTCCCGTTTCAGCCACAATCACTTTCCCTGAAAGAAATTTGGACCGTATGTCTCTTATATAAAACACTTCAATTTGCTACTGATTCTTACCCATCATAAATTTCCTGTTTTTGAGTTATTTCCAAAAACCCGTTTCTAAAAATCTTGTGAAGACCTACAGTATACACCTTTACAATTTCCCTGTGGAGACCTACATGTACAATGTACGTATTCATCCTACGGTATTGAACTAGAGTAGATCACCACAAGGCACTAGATTCGCGCCCATGTTTGTGTGTCTCGACCTACATGTAAATCCAGCCTGGTCCGCCATGTGCTGATTACTGTGGTCTGGCATTTAGGAACCAGCCCCAGGACCACGGTTTCTTCCCGGGTAGGCCTACCAGTTGCCTCATCTTGACCCAGGCTGGTCTGTCATCGGCTGACGACCATGGTGTGGCATTTAGGAACCAGCCTCAGGACCATGGTTTCTCCCCTTGTCCCAGTTGGGCTGTGTCCAAAGTTGCTGGCCATGGCTGGATATAGCACACATATGTCTATGGGAAATGGCTGTTGCTAGTTGGTCGGTGACTCCCTGTAGATTTGTGTGTTAATTGAAGCCATAGCCTTTGGATTGGGCCTAGCATTGGAGTCATTCGTTTGTGTGTGTGTGTGTATCATTCATTGTGTATGTGGAATAGATAGTTGTTCATACTCATAGCCATTGGCTGGCCAATATGTCCCCCTAACTTGCCAACAAATGTCTCATAAGATTAGTAATCTTTGTGCCAAACTTGAAAATTTGGGTTCCACCTTTAACATTCCCTTTATCTGTACATAGTCCTTCTTTTTAACACACTAACAAAGAGAAAATCAAACAAAGAGAAATTCTTGGAGTTTTGCGGAGAAGCACGCACGACTAAAGTTTGCTTTTTAAGTTTCGAGTGGGACTGCTGGCACCGTTTTTTTTTTTTTATCGGAGGGCCCTTGTGCAACAGATGTGTAATCAAAGGTGAGGCTTACAGCGGCTTGAGAATGAATTGCCTCTAATTTGAGGGGAGGGGGAAAAGGGAGAGGTGTGGAGCCCCAACAAGAAAAGACGAAAAAAAGCAAAGACGAAGCAATTGGGAAACAGAACCTCTTCTGTGGCAACCTTAGCCATGGAATTTATATCCCTTGCTAAGTGCCCACTTAAGTCACTTTTTCTCCTAACCTAATAGACGCAGGGGAAGGGAGTGGAGGGGGGAAAGGGTGGAGCGGGGAAGGGAGTGCGAAGGAGATTCATTCAGCGAACAATTTCTGAAATTAGCCGCGGCGAAGTGGAGTAATGACTCCCAGAGGGGTCTTTTAGATTTTTATTTTTTCGTCTGTCTTCTTTTTCCCTCGAACGGCACGGCCCATTGTACTGGCAAATGGCGGAGAGGAGGCACGCCTCCCGTTACAAATTGCAGCACTATAACCCAATTGTGGCGAGAGGAACGGCAATTAAAAATCTGTCGTGTACAGCCCCTGTGCTGCGTTGGAGGCAGGGAGGCAGGGGTCGCGGGAGGGGGGGGGGGGGGAAAGGGTCGAATGTGGACGAGGTGGAAGGCGTGGAGGGGTTGCATGGTGTCCCGCTCTATCGAGTTATCCAACCCGACCCCCTACCCTTACTCCCTCCCCCACACCCCACTTCTCTCCTCTTCTCTCCCCCACTCTCCGTTTAATTCTCTGCTTGCTGCACGGCAATCTTGTTGATTCAAACTTGTTGCTGAAGGCACTGTTGATGAGTCGGCTGAAGCCTCACCTCCCAACCCACCACCATTGCCTCGATATACCTTCTCAGACAATCAAGTTCACTTTTTTGGCATTCTCTTTGTGGTTTTTGACGGGGTTGTTGTTATATTATCAATACCAAATGACACCCCACCCCCCCCCCCCCAAAAAAAAAGATACATAAATAAAATAACCACCACAAGCATCACAAAATTCATGTGATTTTTTTTTTTTTTTCATTTTTTCTCCTTTCCCTTTCTATCCTTTGCACATGCCTGCCTGCACTTTTGTGGCCGATACGGTAGACTGCTGCCTCCAACAGCAGACCTTTAGAAAGATTGAGGCAGGCAATGCGTGACTTTGGCTTAAAAAAAAACCAGTGGGAGAGGGTGAGAGGGGGAAATCTAGCCAAGATGAATTAAAATTGTCAGCTCACTTTCTTGAACAAAAAAGAGGGGTGAGTGAAAAAGAAATTACAAGAATGATTTTGTGATGTTCGATGGAGGATTTTTTTTTTTTTTTTTTTTTTTTTTTGGGGGGGGGGGGTTGTCATTTGGTAAGGGAGGGAGAGGGGGGTTGGTGTTTAGAGGAAGTGTAATTATAAATGGTCAGGTGATTTTGGTGCCCGAGGGTATGAATTCTGGTCCGTGCGTGACATCGCAAGGTTTTGCAGGTGGTAATGAAAGCTGATGGGAACTTGATGAAAAACCCTCGGGGGGGGGGGGGGTGGAGGGAAAAAAGAGGGGTGTGCAGCATGTTTATAGAAAAATAAATGAAAAATTTTGGGGAAAAAAAAGAAAATGAAAAGATATGGAAAAAGCCACATATTGTTCATAACTCTGCATTGTGTGCCTGAGATTTTTATCTGTGTCCCTGGCTCACCTAAATAGAGAATAGAACTTGTTGACTTTTCTCTCTCTTTTTTGACAGGTGATTTTGTTTGACAGACCTTTTTTTCGGTTGGTTGGTTGGTTGGTTGGGCTGGGCAATAGGTAGTGTGCTGCGCTGACGTGATAGGGGTCGGGATGGAATAGCTTTGGACGAGTTGAAAGCTATTGTTGAAAATTAGGTCTGGCCATCTGGTGGCTTGGTTGTGGGAGCCAGCGAAAATTTTTTTTTTCTTTTTTTTTTTAAAAGGTCTGAAAATTGAGCAAATATGGCCCAGATTTGTTTTCTTCTGACAGTGATCCATCAATGCTCTCGTGCCCCATTTTTCCTCTTTAATTTTTTCTTCTCTCTTTTTTTTTTTTTCATCGTTTCTCTCGGAAGAAGCAGAGTGCGGCCTGTCGCTCTTGAGAGACAACTGTGAGAGTATCGGCGGTCTGCTTGCTTGTAGGCGCTCCGCACAAAGTTGCCTAGATCTTCAAGGCAGGGCACTTTTCCAATTCCCCCCACCCAATCGAAACATCTCCAGACAACAGGATGCTTCGCACAAATGAAAATGGATGGGTTTTCTAAAAGGCAGCGTCTGCCAGACACGTCCGGAACTCACCCCGCTCATTCCTGCGTATATGTGAATCGTACTTGGCACACATTACAAAATCGGTTTAATAAAAAAAAAAAAAAAAATGTAAAGCGCACAGCTAGGACCGACCGTTATAATAAAACGGCTTGATCAAACCAGGTATGGGGGAATTGAACAGCCACCGAGAAAAAAATTACCGACGGTCTGACTGAGTAAGATGAGCATTTTTAAACTGGGGTGATATACAAAAATGTTGCAAACTGCTTACTGACTAAAATTACCAAAATGTGAATCTTAAAATTTAGTGGGCCTGACAGTTTCGATCCTAGCAGGACCTTTCTCAAAGGCAGAGTGACAAGGACAAAACAGATACATGTACCATGTATCTGTTTTGTACATGTACATGTATCTGTTTTGTCCTTGTCACTCTGCCTTTGAGAAAGGTCCTGCTAGGATCGAAACGTCAGGCCCACTAAATTTTAACATTTTTAAACTGGGTAAAAGAATTGGGAGTTTTTGGGGGGTATTCCTTCCCACCCCATATCAATGCCACAGGTGCATGTAGAAACCACACAATGACCTTGACAAGATTGGTTATTGTCCGGATCAGTGGTCTGTGGACAAAGACCAAACTACTGTCACTAATAATCTTTTTCAAAGGTCTGTTGAACTGGTCCCCCCCCCCCATGGAAAATTGGAAAATAGGTTGTCAGCGGACAAGCACATCGACAGTTGGCTGTTAAAGGTGTTGCAAGTTGCGGACAACTTGCTTTGTCCATCCAGTTGGTATGGAACTGGGTTTGATTGCAGTATGAGTGCATGTGTGATGTGGGATGTTCGATGGGTAGGAAGTGTGACGATGGCTGGGCCACATTGAGGTGACATGTTTCCCACGGCCATGTTTAACTCATTTGTCATGATTGTACATGCACATAGTAACAGCTGCTAACAATTCCTATTTTGGAGGAATCATTCCTCTTTTTTTGATTAAAATTTATTACCTTTTACAACGTTTTGACAACAGATTCCTTTTTTGTGCTTTGAAATACACATGTATTCCTATGTACATGTAGTTTGCTCTGTTATTTCCATTTTTTTAGCAGAAGTACAGTATTCCTAATTTCCTTTAAGATAGGTTGGCAGCTATACATTAAATGTACATACTGTACATGGACATTTTGGTAGAGCAAGGCAGCTACCGGTACATGTACTTGTGCATGTAGGTTTTGGTATACCGAGGGTTAGCTGTGGCATAGTCTGTGCACAGCATTTGGAGAAAGTTCATTTCAAATACATGTAAATATACTTATAACATGATGTTTACATCGAGGAGAATGTAAATGTAATTCAATCAGGGTTTGTCCTGCTCAATGTAATAAGCACCGAGTGCTCGGTGCTTTGCCCGATGCCTGATGAAAACATTTCAGGCAGCTTGGGCGGGATTCGAATCTGCCACACGACCTCGACTAGCTCGGTGGTCAAGTGGTTAAGACGTCTGAATTACATTACATGTACATGTGTACATGTACATGTACATGGTATGTACACGTACATGTGTACATGTACATGTACATGGTATGTACACGCACACTGCATTGCCCAAGACCTACACTGTACATGTCAGTACATGTATGTAATTCTCACTGGTGAAGGCTGAAAATACAGGCGCATGGGCTTGCATCGATTAACACACAAGACTATTGGAAGAGGCGTCAGCCTGAATGGCTTGCGGCTTCCATAGACTCATATGCAATTTGAAGCCGTGCCATAGGCAGACAGACTTCAGAAACTACATGTACAGTACCATTACATAGTACAGTGGCTTTAAATCTGACCCAAGTGAATCAAATTCTAGGCAAACTGCTTGCTGATTTGAAGGACAAATCTCACAAACTCAGTGGAGAGAAAAGTCCTGCTAGGATTGAAATGTCAGGCCCTCTAATTTTTGAGATTGATGTGTTGCAGGTTATTTCAGTCAGTGAGCAGTTTGCAATTGTTTTTGTATTTATCGTAACTTCAAAATCAGTGGAGCTGATACTTCCAGTCCAGGCTGATGCCTTTCTCAAAGGCAGAAACTCAGGTCAGGCCATAGCCAGATTTCAGACTTGCCGCTTTGAAATGACATACACATGTACATTGTACATGTAATTTCAGGCCAGAACCAAGCCACATGTAAATTTAGGCTTCCCAGGCCTTTGTTCTTTTCAGCCTCTTGACCGAAAAACCCAAAATACAGTAGCGAAAAGTTGATGAGGTTCTCCTGTGCATACTGTACATGTACGTGTACATATTCTCACAATGTACATACTGTACGTACGTGTAGATTGTACACACTGTACATGTATGCCACCCACGGTGCAGTGCCCTGTTGCTAATTTTGATATACGCTCTGCCAGTAGTCATTATCAAATTCAGACCCGCAGCTTCAATTTTCTCACCAATTTTGAGTAGTTCTGTGGGAAGTGCCCCACGGACCCGCTGGTATCACCTTCTGCAATAATCAGCTCTTTGCTGAAAGACTTTTCTTGTCACTGATTGTAAAGGTGTAGCCCACGTACACTGTCAATTCCTTTCTTTTTTTTCAGAATGCATTTGCATGTGTTGTTTTCACTGTATCATTGTTATCAGTGGGGTTGGAGATGTGCACAACTATCACTTCAGAAAGAGCAGTGGCCCATCCCAAGACAGATGGAATTTATTGATAGTTCAAAGAGAGAGGGGTGGAAAAAAAGTATAATAAATTTGTACGTGTAAGTCAATTTGATCAGCCCCTGCCTTTGCATCAATTGGATTTGCGGGACTTATATACCAAGCTGTCGTGCCGGATAAGGAGAAGGGAAGGCGAAGGAGGAGGGGAAAATGCTTCCGTCGAGATATGTTGTGTTTTGTGCTAATTCGATTTGGCTTTGCCTTAATCTTTGGGCCGTGTGTGCTTGGGTGTCTGTGTGGCTGTGTATTTTTGTGCGGTGGAGAGTGCGTTGTCGTTGCCAGTGGAAGGTCGATGCTGGCTCGGTGTTCAGTGGGATGGGAAGATGTCGGCATCGGAGTATGTGGTAATCCCATTGACAGCATTGACACTCTTTCAAGGAGGCGGCGATGTGGGAGATGAGGGCTGGGGACAAGGGGTTAGCAGATTTGCGGAGGGAGGACGGAGGGAGAATACGAAATGCTCAGGACGGCACGCGTTTATGGTAGAAGGGGGGGCTATCATATGCGGCCATCAGCAGACTGTGGCCCATTAACTTATCCCTGGATCGGGCACAGCCTTAGCATGGTTCAAATTTTAGCCGAAGTCCAAATGACAACTGACTGGCCAGTTAAAGGCGTTGACCCAGTTGGAAACAACAACCAAAAAAACAACCAAAAACCTAAAGCAAAAACAAACCATGTGCAGTCTCAGCACTACTTCTTTTGATAAAGCTGTCTGTCTGGGAGTGTTGCCAAAGAAACATTTCAGACCCGAAGATTGACCCGGAGTGGAACTTCTTCAGATTTCAGAACCATCAAAACACCTCTGAATTTGAGATTCCAGGTTATTTCAGGTACTGTTGCAAGAAAAGTATGGTTTGTGGTTACACCATGTGAAATTAGATATCTGCATTCACATTAAAATTATCAAAAAGTAAATCGAAAAGTGGACTGCGCATGCCTGAAATGTGACCCAAGAGTGATGCCCAACAGGAAGTTATACCGGTACCATGCCTCGAACTGTATATGTACAGTACAGTATGGTATGTTACTGTTAGAGCACATTGACTGGTAGTGTTCTTATTGCACAAAAGCATAGGGAAGTAATTAGCTCGTCGTGTTGCGCCGGCTGTTTTTCAATTCTCAGTAACGTTCACACACGTAGTGCCGTGCAAATATTTACTGTGTCAAAACAAAACAAAAACCATAAGAGGGACTGTGATTTTGATCGCGATTCGAAAATTAAAAAGTGAATCTCGTTGTTTCATTGCCAGTGCGAATGCCCCTAATATCACTTAATTGTGAGTGTATGCGTTTTAGAAAAAAAAAAGTACTGATGAACTCGTGACAGTGTATACTGGTACTCTCAGCCGTCAGGAGAGCTGAGAAGACTGTGAGGTGGCCTTGAAATCAAGCAGGCCTGGCCTCGCAGCCTAGAACACTGGCCGCCGCCTCAGCTCATTGAGCTGTGCACAATGTGGCAATTTCTCCCATCTGTCTAAGATCACAAACGCTGGAAAACCCCACTGCATTATACAGGCTAGTTGAGACATTGGCTGGACGAGTTAGGAATAGAATTGAAGAGCGGTCACCCAGAAAAGCTGGTTGAAAACACTGAAGGTCGGGCCCTTCTCGCGACTACTAAAGTGAACTTTTTAGCAGCGTCGAGGAAATGGTCGTGGAGGGGTTTTTGTCTTCTTCTTTTCTTTAGGCAAACTCTTCACATTGACCCTCCGCTCCTGCGACTGCCGTAAGTTACGCCTTCTTCCTCCATGGTTAGGCAGGCCGAGAGTGAAAGGTGACCAGGAGCGTTAGTCACCCAACACTTAGCCAGTTCTTCAGCCATGAAGCTGTAGTATGATAGTACAATGCAGCTCAGTCAGAGTTGAGGGTTGGTCCATCTATTTAATGCTTAACCAACCCCTTCCCCTCCCCCCAAGGGGCCCCTTAATTGACAGCAACCATACAGGGGGGATTCCGGATGTCTTAAGGAGCGATTCCTTGTAACTGACTTGGCAGAGGACAGACTCTCAACTCCCTCGGACAATATTGTCATGTGAACTGAAAATACCTTGTGCTTGTAGATGAAATATTTATACCGGGTAGATTTGTATACTGTGCGTTACTCCAGTACGATCCTGTCAAAATCCTGCCGTGTGATGTCAGTTGGCACAGTGTTGTCCTCTCCCCAGGAGAAGTCTACAGTGAGAAAAGCTTGGTATAACATGTCAGTTGCCCTTGCTTGGTATAACATGTCAGTTGCCCTTGCTTGGTATAACATGTCAGTTGCCCTTGCTTGGTATAACATGTCAGTTGCCCTTGCTTGGTATAACATGTCAGTTGCCCTTGCTTGGTATAACATGTCAGTTGCCCTTGCTTGGTATAACATGTCAGTTGCCCTTGCTTGGTATAACATGTCAGTTGCCCTTGCTTGGTATAACATGTCAGTTGCCCTTGCTTGGTATAACATGTCAGTTGCCCTTGCTTGGTATAACATGTCAGTTGCCCTTGCTTGGTATAACATGTCAGTTGCCCTTGCTTGGTATAACATGTCAGTTGCCCTTGCTTGGTATAACATGTCAGTTGCCCTTGCTTGGTATAACACGTTGTCAATTGTCTCTATGGAGGGAAATCTCCAAGGATGTCGGCAGTAACAGATAGAATTCGCCGATAGCTGTCAGATTCTGTACGATGCATGTACACTGTATACATACACACATGTACCGGTACCATCCCAGCTCATGGGCAATACATGTACACTGTACTGTACATCTTAGCTGTATGCATGTGCTGTGCCATGCACTGACACATTGTCTTTATTAGAAATGAAAATCTCGGCGGCGTGATGTCACCAATCTTGCATGATGATCCCGTGGACACGGTAAGAGGCTCCCCATTTCCATATGCAGGGACGGCATTATCTAGCGGGGGTCAGTGATCCTGAAAGAAATTGCTCTGCACTGTCCGCATGCAGACTGTGTTCAACACGCACATGGGCATACATATTTACACAATTATGAGTGCACTGCATGCAGACAACATCATCGCTACTCAAAATACGAATCTACCCTCAAGGCCCGAACTCGAACCCTATTTTCTCCTCACCCGAGATGAATTCTCCCTGCTCTGGCCCCCCTCAATCCATCCAAGAATTGCACCCAAATATATTAGTTTGTACCCCCGCATAATGAGCAACCCACCACCACTGCTCCTTCCAGCTAACTGACCCCCTTTTCCCTCCCTAGCTGCCACAAAATACACGTACAGTACGCCCAAATTCAACAGAAGCCGAAAGGCTACCCCCCTCATATGACTCATACGCTGGAACGGGGTTCACTGTTAGATGGGCCGGGTTACTGCGTGGTACGTCTACATGCCTCGCTTGAATACATGGAGAGCAGTCACGCCAGAATCCGCCAGTGTCTGTTTTGTTGCTGTTACCTCTCTATCTCCTCCCTCTGTCCCCTTTCTCACCCCTTCACCCTCTCACTTTGTTCATGTCTCTGTCTGTCTGTTCGTCTGTCTGTTTGTCCCTGACTTCTGATACATGTTTCTCTTTGCCATGTCAACACAGGTCCCTGTGTGGCTGTCTGTAAGTCCATCTCTCTGTCTCCCTCTCTATCTATATATCTCTCACTCCTCTCTATACCGGTATCTCCCCTCTCTCTCCCCTCTATCTCTCTCTCTCTCCCCTCTCTCCCCTGTTCTGTCTGTCTGACTCTGTCTGTCTCTGTCTGTCTTCTTCCTCCCCCTCCTCTCTTCCTCCCTCCCTCTCTCTCTCTCTCTCTCTCTTCTCTCTCTCTCTCTCTCTCTCTCTCTCTCTCTCTCTCTCTCTCTCTCTCTATCTCTCTCTTTCTCCCCCTCTCTCCCCCTCCCTCCCTCCCTCCCTCTGTCTCCTTACAATTCTACAATTGTATTCATATTTCATACATGTACATTGCATCGGTGGGTGTGGTGGAGTGGGGGCAGGTTGGGCCGCCATTTAATTTGCTTCTTTTGCCTGGTCCTGCTGATTGGTTTGCGATGACGGTTGTGCGATGCGATACATGGCATGATGAGTGGTGAGGGGGGAAGGTGCTGGGCTGGACAGGTACACTGTAATATCAGGAAGGGGGAGGAGGTGGGTGGGGAGGACACAGGCAGTGCACATTGTGTCTCAACCCTCACTGATGGTTTCATGTATCCAGGCTGAAACCCACCAGCCCTTCTACCTCTGTGTAGAAAAAAATGGGACATGTATGTGTACACGTACATGTACAGTTCACATTGATGCCACAGTTAAGTGCATTAATGGAGCTTTAATATCTTCACCAAAATCAATATATTGTAATACACACAATTTACCCTTAATGATGAGTGTACATGTAACTACATGTCAAATAGTGCAGTACCCCGCCATGTGAACACTAAAAGGTTTGATGCTGCTAATGTGCAATGCCATCTCTTAAACTGCTGCATTACATCATTCCATTTTCGTCTCTTCTCCAGCTCCCGAACATTAGTCATTTGCGATGCATTTCTACAGTATCTCCCCGCCCCCTTTCTTTGTGCCCCCTCTGGACCGAAGTGGCATCCTGAAACTCTGGCTGAAAAGCCAGTGACTAATTGCAAACAGACTGTGGCCAGTTGACGCCTCACACGTGGGGCATACAGGTGGGGCTTGCGGTTCATACCGGAGCCAGTGGAATTTTGGTCTCGCCATTCTTGTTACATGTAGCAGCAACTTTACACTCAACTGCCCAATCTCCTACCTCCATCCTTCCCTCCCTCCCTCCTTCCCTCCCTCCCTCCTTCCCTCCCTCCCTCCTTCCCTTCCTCCCTCCTTCCCTCCCTCCCTCCTTCCCTCCCTCCCTCCCTCCCTCCTTCCCTCCCTCCCTCCCTCCCTCCTTCCCACCCTCCCTCCTTCCCTCCCTCCCTCCCTCCCTCCCTCCCTCCCTCCTTCCCTCCCTCCCTCCCTCCCTCCTTCCCTCCCTCCCTCCTTCCCCCCCAAGGATGATATTCAAGAGAGGTTTGTTATCTAGATCAGTGTGGCCAAACTCGGACAGGAGTCATGTGACCGGACCGAACTCTACCGAACCGAGACCGGACCGAGACCGGACCGAGACCGGACCGAGGACTGTCTGCACTTGTGCAGCGAATGACAGTTGAATTTTTTTCCCGACAGCTTTAGCTGGGAGAAAATGGGCAGATTTATTAGCCTTGAATCTATAGGTCAGCGCTTGGCTCTTTTTTTTTTTCTTCTTTTTTTTTTCATTTTGGCGGGAGGAGGAGGGGGATAAGGAGATGGTGACGGGATGATCATACACTGAGCATGATTGATGACTATCGTGATAGGAATCCGGGAGGATGGTTCCATGAATGGATGATTACCAGGGACAGCATGGCGTTGACCATCGCTGAACCACAGTAACAGTCGATGTGCAGCGCTACATGTGTGTGTCTGTGCGTGTTGGCATTCTGATTGTCGACACTTGCACTTTGCTTTTTCAACGCCGTAAAACAAAAGAGAGAGTGAGAGACCTCTGGTTTTAAAGGCGAAACAATGGGACGTATCACAATTTGATGGACAATGGCAAATAGTCACTGTTGACTAATCAAGGAACTCATGCTTTTTTCCATAGCAGCTTTTGTTTAGAGCGAAAGCTTTTGACTTTTAGTTTATACAGTACTACGTGTATGTGATTTGTACCACATACATGTACGCCTACCGGTACTCATTTCACTTTTATTAAAAAATAGATGCAGCACATTGAATTCATGAAAGATACGCTTAAAGGTGAAGGCAATTTCTCATAAATGCCTTCCACCTGCATTGCAGAGAAGCATCCAGGTATACATGAAAAAATCTCCCCTATTAGTCCAACAGAGCTGCCGAACTGCCTAATCACGCTCTATTGATTAGCCTGGGCACACGAGTGATCGGCTCTGCGGCAATGACTCATATCGGGGCAACATCAGGATCAGGGATTTTTAGACCACAGACCATCCACTTTTGGGTTAGAAATCAAGATTTCCAATCAGCCAAAAAATATGGACACACCCTCACATCTTTTCAGTTTGTGGAAACTCAGTTTCGCAGATCACCTCACAAATAAGTAGTGGCTGCCCAGCCTGCCAACCAGTCCCCCTCCCTCCTTATCTCATCCCCTTGGCCAGTCCGCAACCCCAAGTGAGGCTGAAAATAGTCCGCCTAAAGTTGCAGCCTCCCTCCCTCTCATCTCAGCAGCTGACAAGGGGCATCCATCCAAGAAAAAAAGTGCAAGCGGTTATGATATCATCTAGGCGGGATTATCTAGTCCCTCGTCTGTCTTGCTCTTGTTCTTATCGCGGCCGTGCGCGATCCGCCTCAGAGAGCTGAAGGAGGGCAGTGAAGCTCTTTCCAAAACTGTCGACCAACCGCAGACCCAGCAGAGCCATCAACCATGCACCAACCAACCAACCAGCGCTCTGTCTTTTCCCTCACCCAAGTGCAAGGACATTCATTCAGGCGCAGACATTTTTTTATTTTTTTTTAAGACGCTGGGTGCGTACTGCTCGGACTATGAGAAAACAGAGACGAACGTGATCCAGACGGGTGCGCCCGTCTGACAACGGTCGCAGGGAGATGCAAGGACCAAAAACCTCTCCACTTAGGCTCGCTTGTAGAAGGCTAATGAATTTATCTTTTGCCCCGAGGTACTTCCGAACCCACCCCGACCTAGTCTCCCCCCTTTTACCCTATAAAACTTGACTTCAAACATTGTCACCGCACGGCGCTTGTATGCATCGGTCGGTAGGTCTTACAGGGCCCGGATTGGTTTATGGTTTGTAACGGCCCTAATTAGGTTGTGGAAATGTGATTGAGTGTAGCGTTTTATTACCGTACTGCCCCCCCCCCCTCCCTCTGTGAATGAGCTGCCCTTGCCTTCTGTATAGGTGGTGGCTTGTGGTGTACCATGTACTTCCGGCAGGAATCTACAAGAATGGAACCAATTCTAGTTGTCAAATCCTGGGCCCATATACGCTTCTTGTAGGAGGCTTTAGGAATGATAGGTGAATAAGGTGCATTCACACTAGCACGAAATAGTGGGATTCACTTTTCAACTTTTGAATCATATTTTGATTCAGGGCACATGAGAGTTGACACATTGCATGATTGAGGGCATTAGGGATTTATGTCACTGTAGGAAAATGCAGGATATAGGCTACTAGTTTCAAAGTGCTGGAGAAGGATTTTGCAGGATTGAGGGCACATGAGAGTTGACACACTGTAGGAATGTGCAGGATTGAGGGCATAAGGCGATTTTGTCTGTAGGAAAATGCAGGATGCTGGTAACCATTCGGACGTTGTTGTGGCTTTTGTCAAGAAATAATCCGTTCGAAAAAGGGCCCATTGTTTTAAGCTGAAAAGAGTCTTTGTTTAGAATGTGGACTAAAACTCCATGAGCTCAGTGCAGGATTTTGCAGGATTCAGGCAATGGTCCACAGTAGCCAGTACTGCAGGATTTGCCAGGATTCAGGTCACATGGAGCTTTGAACAAGGTAGGATTGCAGGATTTTGCAGGATTCAGGTTATACCTTAACAAAAATTGGTAGGGGGTTATACGTGGAGTAGGGCAAACCCTTGTGTGCTCCTTCTTGCCTCATTTCATATTCATTGCTTTTGGGCACATGTACGTACACATGTATGTTGGGTTATCATTCCTAAATCAATGGGCTTTCGACTTCACTCTTGACGATCTGAAGTTCCACAGATTTGTACACGTACTATACAGCTGTACACGCGTGTGAACTACTCCACAAAATTGGCCTGCTGATTTGGGACCATTGGACCATGACTCTCTGCACTCGATACTGCAAAGTGAATTTAATTAATTTTGTTCCCTCTTCCGAGAAAAGAAATATAGGGAAAGCATCTCTTCTGCTTGTTTGTTTTGACACGGCTAATCAAATTCCAATGTACATGTATGCCAGTCAAGCGTGGGTCGCCAATTTTTTGTTATTTAAAAAAAAAAAATCTTCAGAAATTGACAGCCGAACCCAAATTGTTAAGATAGGATGGGCTGAGCAGCAGATACCGTAGAATAGAAACCTCTTGGGGCTTTGGGGGAAGAGGGGAAGAGGGGGGGAGAGAAAAAAATGAATGAAACAAGCTGGGTAATTGATACTTGAGCGGTATCACCCTGTAATTTGTGTGCGTGCACTGTGGATGCATGCGTTTTTCTCATCAAGGTCAGGTTGTGAGGACAGCTTCCTCAGAAATGGTTTAATGTACGGTATTTTCTTTTTGGGAGGGAGGGAGCTCTGTCCTTTGTCCTTCACTTCGCTATTCCTTACACAAACTTCCTGTCAGTGCTGGCAATGTCACAGGGAGGGGGGAGCTTTAATTACCAGTGATCCCACCGCCTCCCCACACCAGGAGAGAAATTAGTCTAGCACAAGCCGGGGCAGAAACTAGAGCGTGAAATGCAAGCAAACCTGCTCTCTTGAAGATAGGCAAAGACGCCGCAATCTCCTCACTGACTTATTTGACTCATACATAAATCTCCCCAAAAAACAAAAACATGTCGGGGGGGGGGGGGGGGGGGTCTGATGCTTTGATCCTAGCGGGACCTTTCTGGCTTTCTCAAGGGCAGGGAGGTCCAGTCGGGCCTACTTGCCTGCAGTAAAAAAAAAAAAGAGAAAGAGGTCTTTTGCCCTCCTCCCCTTCCTTAAGAACCTAAATTCAAACCCACTTGCTAGGGGGTGGTGGTGGTGGTGGTAATTTTTGGTAATACTGTACCTCGGGATCTTGGCCTGTGTACTGCCTGTCATCGCGCATATTTGGTGTAGGAGTTATCCTTGATGTCTGATGACCTTGGGGGACTAGTAGCACGGTGCCATGATGCTGTATTAATTGGCCACGGAAACATGGATTTATTAGTCAAGTAAGCAATAGCCTGTTTATTGTGGCAGAAGTCGGGGGGGGGGGGGGGGAGGGGGGGCTAAATGCACCTTTCTTAGGCATCTGCCCAGAAGTCAATTTCACCAAACTCATCGTAACCTGCGATCTATCACATTGGCAATGAGCGGTGCACATAAACTATAAATCCTATCACAACTTACAATGGGTTATTAATCTTACAATGTACCGGTGAGTGGAGTTACAATGCTTCGTAAAGCTTTGTGAAATCCAGTGCTGAACTTGTAACGACCAACCACAAGACAATGAGCAACGCACAGAAACCAAACACAAACCGTGTATTGCAACTTACATATGGGTACATCTATTGTAAAGTTGAGTTACGATGCATCGTACGGCTTCGTGAAAATCCACCCCACGATTCATAGGATCACCTTGCCAACCCAAACTTCATGAAACTTCACAGTGGAATACAAGTCAGAAGCAATTGACATCATATAGTAGTGTGCTTTGTAACACTGTTTACACGGGGAAGGCTTTTCACGCTTAAGCGGCTCTATGAAATCAGGCCTTGGTTCTCTGATGAACTGTACTTAATACTACTAGAACATACAAGGAGGCCATCCACATACATGTACGCGTCCGCCATAACAACCTCAATCGAGACAGCGGTATATCCCCTAATATCCCCTGATTCTGGCTCCCCACCATCTTACACCACGTACGTCGCCCCACCACGGGCAGGCCGCTGGAGGACGCTGGAGGACGCCAGGGCCATGCGCCAAACCGCATGATCACCACTATGACATCCGCACACTGGCTCACAGAAGCCGGCAGGGTTTGGTTGTTCAATGGACACTGCAGCATCCGATCTTCAGTTGCCTGATGAAGGGTAGCAGTACCAGCAACCGAAACGTCACTACCTGCAACGAGACATCGCGTGACTTTGATCACCCTCTTTCTTAGAACATACAATTGGGTGCCAAATTTTGAGCGCAGGAGGTTTGGATTCTACACGTGTAGCTGGACTTTTTTCAACTACAGACGTCTTAAACGGAGTATTCTAGAACCAATCGTTGGACCACCGATTTCCCCAGCCATGTCATACCTACCCCCCCCCCCCCATCGTCCTCCCCATCGTCCTCTCCCTTGTTATTTGGCTCAGGAAAAAGCATTGATTTGAATCAACCTGACACCCCGATATTAAATGCCATTGATGAGTCCACTGGGGCCCTGCGTAATTAAGAAAACACAGGAGGGGATGGGGATGGTACATGTACCATTGTTAGTTACCGGTATGCATGCCAGGCTTTAGCTGCTATGTGTAAAATGTATGTATATAGGCCAGGCTCACAAGATTTGAAAGCACATATCCGATCTTTGAACTTGCCATATGGTAGACACTCTGGTGGTGTCAGGTAGATTTTTTGTTATGTACATGTAGTGTTATTTGGAGGGAGGGAGGCAGACGGTTAGGTCAATTTGTTTATTTTCATTTTCTCCCGCTTTTCTGGATTGCGAATGGGCTCTGTAGTGGAATTATCTCCGGCAGTCAGCTCAGTTGAGGGAGTGACTCTCACAGTCACGAGCTGATTAGGATTCCCACCATCTCCTGTTGTATCAACAAACCTTGCAAAGTTTGGATTCTTAAAAAAAATAAAAAAATACTGCCATCTTGTCAACTGGTTCAGTAATTAGAATAACCTGAAATATACAAATCTTCACTAAGGCATCTAAAACAAAAAGTTAGAAGGTCCTGACGTTTTGATCTGAGCTGGACTGCTCTCTTAAGGGCTGTTCACACTGCCACAAAAAAAATGACGCGATGATTTGTATGAGACAACCTGCTGTTGAGAAAGGTCCTGCTAGTATTGAAACATCAGGTCATGTACATGTACATGTAGATGTTTCAATTTTAACTATTTATTTGAAGAGTAATATAGACAAACATTTTGCCAACTGCTAAATGAGTAGAATGACCCCCCCCCAAAAAAAAAAAAAAAAAAAAATGCGACTTTCATGAATTTAGAAGGCCTGACATTTTTATCTTATAGTATAAAGGACGTTTCTCTAATTTCTTTGAAGGAGGAGAATCCCTAAGCCCTTCACGCTTTCAGTGGGGATGCCTGTGATCTGAACAGTTCCACCGTAGGGAATCGAACCAGGAAAGCACAACCATGCACATGTACATGTACATGAACATGTTCCCTCAGCTCAGCGCCTGCCACCCCACCCATCGGGAGGGGCTAAGATTGAAAGGTGTTTCGTCTCTCTTTCCTTCTCGACGTCCTTCCTCCGACCATCCTTCCCTCCGTCTGGTTTCATCATCAGAAGCCAGGTGGACTGTTTACGCAACCATACCTCAGCTGTGGGTAAACACGCTGCCTCATCAGGACCAAGGTGACGACAGGCAACGGCTTAAGAAAACAGCTCTCTCCCTCCCCCCCTCCCCCCTCCCCTACCCCTCTCCTCCCCCTTCCCCTATTTTTTGAGGCTTGGGTCCCCCTCCTCATCCCCATCCTCACCCCCCTCACCCCCCCCCCCAAAAAAAAAAAAAAAAAAGGGGGGGGAAAGGAAATTGAAATTGAAACATAAGTGTGAAGTTGTGTGGGAGGGAGGGAGGGATGGGATACATGTACATTGGAAGGATGAGGGATTTGAGGAGCAGTGAGGTGGTGGAGAATGCATCTCTCTAAAGACCAAATTCTCTCCTAAGACAAAGATGACAGAGAGCTGTAATCTCTTCCTCCCAGTTAGATCCCAGGATCCCCTTCTTCATCTTTTGTTATTTCATTGAAAAAAGTTCCTTTGTTTTGTTTCACTTGAATTGAAAAGGCTGCATCAACTTTGTGTGATCCCCGAACTGCTGTGTAGTAGTAGCCAGGATCAATCATTAGAATGAAAGCAGGGGGCGTGATCCCTGGAAATATATATGTGGCAGTTAATGATTAAATGCTTCTGACTGGTGCCCCACCCTGGCAAAGCCTAGCTGATTATTTTGGGAAGGCTGCCATCTAAGGACTGAATAGCTTAGTTGGTAAGAATGCTGGTATGCAAAACCAGAGGTCTCGCATTTAAGTCCCTGTCTAGTTCATTTTGTTTATTTTGCTCAAATCGCAATTCCAATTACCCTGAGAGACTATACCATTGCTTGATCCCTTTGGTATAAAACTGGTTGAATTGAACGGGACTGATTACACAACCCAGTGATTGTCATAGAGAATAGTTCTACAAAGAAAATTCTTAATGAATTACGGGGGGGAAATGAAGAACATTTGACAGATTTGAACCCGAAACGTCCAACTCTAAATGTGGTCATCCTACTGAGAGACCAGTATGTGCAAATGAATGATGTTATGTACTGGTTTGTTTGATATACAGTACTGTAGAGTCATTTTTGTTAAAATGTTGTTGGCTCGTATATAAATCCTCAAAATCTGAAAATGTTGTCGCAAAATATCCAGAATCCAGAGTCTGTCCAGTGTCAACTAACTTTAAGGGCAATGATTTGAGTGATGCTTAGCCATGGTAATCAGTCAAATACAACATCTGAAATATAATTCAGCAGGCCTCTGCCATCCCGTTTTGTCCCCATTATTTTCTCTGTGATACAAAATTGTTGCAAGCTAAATGTACTGAATTGATATGATTTACCTGAAGGTACCGGTATATGAGTAACTTATCTAGTTCAAGAAAAAAATATCCATGGGACCTATTGCAGGAACTTGGTCTAAGCCTTTGATTGACCAATAATTTACAATTCTTTAAAAAAAAAAAAATCAACGAAAAAGCAAAATCAGTGACTCAACATTTCAATCCTAGGAGGAACTTTTTTGACGGCAGACACTATTTTGATTCCACATGTAGGAGGACGTTTCTCAAAGGTGAACCCTATTTTAATTGTCGCAGGGCCTTTTGTAAAACCTTTCGGGAAATGATTGGATCAAAATGCCAGACCCTCTGAAAAACATTGAGCCCAGTGCAGGTTTACACTGAGCCTATCCTTCACCTTTTTACTGTGAAGACGTAATATCACCTCTTCAACCCCCCCTTAAGTAAAATAAGAAGCCAGAGCTAAGGGAATGGGGGGGGAGTGCCTAAGGTGAGCCTGATGGATGGTGTGAATGGCTCTTTAATGAGAAACAACGCTGGAACACCGGTCTCCCATTGCACGGTGGAAGGTGGAAGGAGGTGAGGGTGGGGTAGTAACTAATGAGTAAACCCTCAGTGGTCCAAGATTTTATTACAAACGGCGGTGCGGTGCAGTGTGAGGGTTTGGCCGGTGTGAAGCCATGCCAGCCACCACCACTGGGCAAGCCTCTCCTCCTCTCTCTCTCGCTAACCCCCCACCCCTTCCCCCCTCTCTCGTGCTCCCCCCTCCAACCCCCACCCCCACCTTCCACCCCGACCAATCAATACCAAATTTTCGCCCCAACGAAATTTCATCTTGAGACGCTACATTTCCGGTAATGACAATGGTATTAGGTGGAGGGAATCCACTGATTAGAAGCCGTCCTGCTTTCCTCCTCTCCCCCCCCCAAAAAAAAAACCTGATAAAAGTAGAACAATTATAAAAGTAAAACTTGGTTTGCTGAGGACTTGTACAATGGGTGAGTAAGCAAAAAGCCAATATTTATTTTTTTATTCTTTTTTTTTTGCCAGGCCATTGATGTTTCTATTGATCTGGTTTGAAAGAGGACCATCTTTGTCCGTCTCCCATTACTGTTAATTGTGGCAGCCGGGGACCTCATGTTGGGCCACTGCTCTGCCTGTCAATTTGGAATGGCCAACCCCCTGCCCTCCCTATTCTCTCTACTCTCCCTCCCCCACACCAATCCCCATTACCCCTCCCCACTGTGCCTGACTGTAAAGTTCACTCCATCTCTTGCTGGAAATTGGAGCAAATGTTTGAGTATTGCATTGGCGTCGCTGTAGGCAGTGTCCTTTGAAATCCAGTTTTTAGGTTTTTTGTGTGTGATATTTTCTTTCTTTCCCAAGCCTTGTGTCTGTTTCCTAACTTGCCTGTAGATGATGTCGATGCCTTGTCGGACTATAGGATGCAGTGCAGGAGGCTCCATTTTTTCTCTTGCTGTGCGGGAGAGACCTCAGTGTATCCTAGCATTTGTGAATACCGGATTATCTGCTCAGTGTACCCTAGCACTTTTAATACCGGATCATCTGCGTGTCATCTTCAGGACTTCTTCCCAACCATTTTGTGTGGGTGTGGGTGTGTGTGTTTGGAGGGGAGGGGTTTCTCACAGAGTTTGTCTCGTGCTGGCAACTTATCCATTGTGCTTCTGCTGATTGTTGGCCATCCCTGGTATCCGGCAGCTGTGCCCCTGCCTTGCAATGAGTCCCCAATGGCTATATCTTATTCTTATTCTTATTCTTATTTATTAATCTCATCCAACAGCAAACAAAATGCCAGTTACAGGGAGATACATTTATATAAAAATAAATAAAACACTCATTTGATAAATTAATTTACAATGAAATAGTTAAATAAATAATGGATATATCATTCATAGAACATTGAAACAAACAGACAGACAAACAAATAGAAAACAAGCAAACAAGTATAACTATGCAAGAAGCAGAGAATCAAACCACAATCAATCACAACAATTCAGCACATAGTTAAAGACTGAAACACAAACAGCACATTAAGTATTAAAAGTTGAAAGAGCTGCATGGACCTGGCGGCGAAAAGAATGCACGGAAGGAGCACCGAACACATCACACATCCATGCAGCCTGTTGTAAGTGGACGAAATCCTGGAGATGAAGCCACGCTTTGTCACTTCAACTCGGCTGCGTGGGATGTGGAAGATGTGCTCCTGTGCATGCCTTGTCCGCCGCACAGGTACATGCAGACAAAAACGAAGCCCCCTTTCCCCCATCCCTGCCTCTCCTTTCTAATCCCCCAAAAAGGGTCCAAAGAGTCTTGGGCTGGGCAGGCTCTATCAGTGGCAAGAAGCAGTTGCCTCTTTCTTTCTTCCTATTTGGGGGGGGGGGCGGCCACAAATTGGGTTGATCAAACAGGGGTAAATGTTAGCATTGGGCACAGAACAGATGGCGCCACAGTGGGCTGGAAATTGCAGAGCCGACCCCACTGATACTGTGGCAGGACCAGGGTTCTATTTCATTAGAGGCAGGAATATTCCTATCTGGGACTTTCATTTCGAATTCCAGAAAACAAAACCTGAAGCATCATAGCATCAATGTTCCTATTTCATAAACCAATGTAGGTCATCTACTAGGAAGAATCCATTTCCATCTCTGGACTGAATTTGTGTCTTCATTGTCAT